>JAQFZF010000394.1:0-18268 GCA_034695365.1 Enchytraeus norvegicus
GCTAATGTTTCTTTCAACCGTTCTGGGATGAACTTATTAAATTTTTGTTGAGAATATGCTTTTGGGATTCCCCTGACAACATCTTTGAATGGAAATGGACGTTAAGCTTTGTTGCTGTTATTAGTATTTAAAAAATAAAAACTTGACTTACACCACAAACGGTTGTTTCATCTTCATCGTTATCACTTTTATCTTTATTTCTCTTGTCTTTAGATCCATCAGACTTTCCCTTACTATCATCAGATTTATCATCTTGTTTGCTTCCAGCATTATCATCAGGGCTGTCGACCTGGTCCTTGAACACGTGATTGGATGGTATACTGCACCTTGGTTTCACATTGGCCCCTGCCACTGAAAACATAGAAATATATTCTCTTGCTCTGGCTAATGGACTTGGATTGTATCGGATCTCGCTTTCTCATCCGTTCAAGCTTTTACAAGTGTGTTCTGGTGGAAAAGAACTACTTGCAGTTGCATGGTCTGCTTGAGACGTCCCTGACATCGCCTTCGGGTGAGAAACCGGACGCTAAAATCCTCATTGTATTGTATTGTATTGTATATAATATTCGTTTATTATTGCCAATCTGACAATCGCAGATTGTTACAATCAACACAATAATCCACACAAAAACACATAAATTACACATAAATTATGTTTACACAGTAAACATAAATTAACCAAGAGCCTAGAATGAAAGAAAACTAAATTGAAATGTTCTAAACACATTGATCCTAAAATAGAATTTAATGTGTTGTGGGTGGAATAGTTAAATTTTTGAGAGCCTCCGTGGTCTGCATGCAGCACTACGGCCTCTGAATCATGAGGTCGCGGGTTCAAATTCTAGTGAAGACCACGAGTTGTAAGCCTTGGCAAGCTACTGTACTCTCAATTGCTATAATAGCAAGCAGTAGATGTACATTTAGCAAGACACGCTCTTAACGACTGCAACTAGACAAGCTGAATTTTGAAACGAATCCCGGCTCTCTCACTATCTGGAGAGATCAATAGAATACGGTGCTATTATTAATAGCTAAATCACGTTTGGTAATATGTAGCCTGCATAATTATCATTCTGATTAACGAAAACAGTGCAATGTGTATAAATATAACATATATTATATGGTCTTTTATCCCGTTCTGGATCCGGAAAATTAGAGAATAGACCAATAGACAACTGCACATGTTTCGTAAGAGCCGACTAACGCATATACGGCAGCAGTGTAACGGCAGAGTGGTCTGGGCCAGTGGCGTTTCTGAGGGGTGGCCTGGTGTGGCCATTGCCACCCCAAACCAAACCAAACAAGGGCTGGCCACCGCAGTGGCCACCCCAAAAATGAAAATATATCAAATATGAAAACATCCAAAAAATGTCACATAATGGGCCCCCACATTTTTGCTTTGTCACCCCTCTGACCACCCCACTCTGCATAAACCACAATCGACTGGGCCATGGCTTCCATGTATTAGACCAATTGGTCGCTGAACTTCCACACTTGCGGAGCCCATGTTACATCGTGTTTGGTTTATGGCAGGCCAGGCTACATTTCCCTTCACTGTTTCGAAAAGCGCCTCTGAGATACTTTGTATATATAGGCGCTGTAAAATGCGTTTTTATTTGCATTAAAATTGTAACATATAAAATAAAAATGGATACACTTACCGATGGTGAATGCTAAGAACAGCAAGCAACAAAATGCTCTGTTCATTTTACTTAATCTGGTTGAAAGTTTTAATTAACTCAAAGGTAACATCTTCCGTGGCTTGTGTTGAGAAATTGTAATAAAATTGACTATTTATATAAATTTTCTCTCAATAAAATTGTTTTCTTGTTGTGACAAACTTGAACACAATTGCTTTCTTACCGAATGTCGATGAAATTGTAATAAATAATTAGACTAGTTGAATAGCATAAATTGTGCGCTTTGTTCATTCTTTAAGAGAAGCTACATCTTTTCAGGTATAAGTAAATTTTCCAATCTTGCTAGCACATTAATCACAACTTTAACTTAGGTTTGTCAAATAACTCGTCCTGTTCAATGCTGGTCATAAGAAAATGAAGCAATTTCTAAAGATTAAACAAAAAAAACAAAGAAAGCAATAAATTATCGAGGCTTGAAGTTTACCGATGAACAAGCAAACACAGCTCTTTTATTTTCAGAACACTAGTATGATAAGGTTATCCTGAGAGAGGAAATATGTTTTTCCCATTCTTTAATCATTGACTATTCCTTATATTATAACAATAACAAATTAGTTCATGAAGAATCTGTCTATGGTGCACTACCGACCAAATGGCAGGTTCAAGGTACATATTCTGAAACACAGTCTGCTATCCCGCTCTTAAATAAGCATGAGATTCTATCGATCAGTAAATTGATCCCATCAAAATCGGCTATGTCTTTACCAAACCTGAAATGTTACTTTCGCTTGGGAATTCCGAGGTGGTTTCCCGTTTCCTTCCTCTCTATGAAAATATCTGCTTTAGTCGGTTAGTAGATACGTGCAGTTTTCAGTTGGTCTATTCTCAAGATTCCCGGATCCGACACCTATTAGTAATATTTCCTTTTACTTGGTATTTATTTTATTACGAAAGACGCCTTTCTATTATAACATACGCGGGTCACGAGATCTGTTTAAGTGCTTGCCTTTCAATCATGAAACCGGACAAAGATTACTTTAGTCATCCAGAAACTTCAATATATCGCACTCTTAACACTAAACTTAAAACTAAATAAGTCCCTGTGAGAAATAAAGGGTAAAGTAGCCGAGCCTACCTTATTCGAAGACAAGGCAACGTCTTTGCAAGTCTTGAATTTGAGCGACCAATTGGTCAAGTTCACAGAAGTCTTGGTGCAGACCATACTACCCTTCACGGGGGCATCTGCGTTAGTCGCCTCTTACGACGCGTGCAGTTTACGGTTGATATAAATTTGCTAGTTTTCTGGAGCCAACATGGATACATATATTATGCGCTCTCTTTCTCTGCATTGCCTAACGGCAGGTTCATGGCATATAACTGTAGAATTTTTATGTCACAGTTACTTGGAGACAGTTTTGTTTTCTGAGCGTCTCCTTGACCAGTGACTGCGTTAGTCGGCTTTTACGAAACACGTGCAGCGTTCGGTTGGTCTATTGTCAATTGTCTTATTGTCTTATGGCGTCGTGAGATGATGAAATGGACATTAAATTCACGCTGATTGATTGATTATCTTTACCGGATCCATCACTGCCTACGTCATGCTATATAGGATAGTTTAGGCTTAATTCCAGTGTCTAGTTTAGTTCCAAAATGAGAGCATTATTCAGGGGAATTTTACCGATCCTTTGGAAAAACAAGTCCGGTCTATAAATACGCTTAATTAGTTGACTTCTAAAATTTTTCTAGGGTCTCTTTCCGTAAGATAGATTGACTAGAACTATTTAAGTTCTGCTGCCGACAATATTATTTCCTTCTTTGTCTTGCCAGGTGTTAAGGTGAACGTCATTTACTCACAGAATTTACTCGACCTACTTCACTTTGTGATGCCGAATTATTAATCGTAATCGCCATTGATTTTAGTTCGACTGAAAATTTGCGGATTGGGGTCATTGGAAGGGTGCGAATTACATCCGGAGGGGTGGGGGGGATGACAGCTCGGACCCCCACCTTTTGAAAATCTGAACCACCCTTTTTTTCACCAAATTAAGGCCCAAGGAGCCATGGGCGGAAACTTAGAGGGGGGGGGTCCGGGGAGTCGGACCCCAAAAATGTGAGATGGGGGGTCGGAGTATCTTTTGGCCCCCAAAATTTGAGATATTTTGGCTTAAAATTGCGTTTTATGAATAATTTTACGTCAAATTGTTGAGAGTATGACTATTTTTTGTGTACTTTCATAGGTGTGACAGATTTTTGTCAAAGATATGGGGGTCCAAAAATTTTTGCACCCCCCCTCAACATTTTTTGCCCCCCAAAACTCGGACCAAGTTTCCGCCCATGCAAGGTGAGACCGGATGAGCCTCAGGAGACCGGATTTTCTTATCATTGTCATATAGCCTACATTTAATGTGCTGTAATTATCAGTGACGGGCACCTAACTAAAAAAAAGTAGTTTAACTAAACTATTTTTTTAACTAAAAAAAGTAGTTTAACTACTTTTTAAAACTAAACTAAAAAAAAGTAGTTTAACTTTTAACTAAATAAAAGTAGTTAACTATTTAACTACTTTTCTAACTACCTTTTTACACAAAATTCGCTGTTTTCTATATAAAATTTTAACAAAACCCATAAATGAGCTTTACTAAGCTATAATTTCCACAGAAATCAACAGTCAAACATAATTTCTACAGTAATGTTTTATGTAAAATAGACAAATGAGCATTCATTGATTCTTGCCTTGCTCACAACTTAGACAACATTCATTATTACCAAATTGTTCACTTTTAACTTTAAAAAAGTAGTTTAACTAAATAGTTACTAACTAGAAAAAAGTAGCTTAACTACTCTTTTAACTAAACTTTAAAAAAGTAGTTAAAGTTTTGCTCTAACTAAAATAAATTAGTTTAACTATTTAATAGTTAACTACTTTTAGTTAACTATTGCCCATCACTGCACTACAGGTTGCATGGAATCATTACGCCATCTGTTTATTTCTATTAACATTGAATATTTTGTGTGACCATACAGAGTTTTAAAACTCTGTGCAGTGACGTTATTATTCTTATGTTGAACTGATATATTTTGTTAAAATAAAATAAAGAATAAACTAAATAAAAATACGTAGCAGCAGGTTTACTAGTAAGGACACAATGTATGTTATCTAGCTGACCACCGATACACTATATTATACAGCTCACAACAATTAATAATCCTTAAAATAGTTCCTATTCAGAGAAATTAGTTCAGAAAGAAATTATTTATAAATCAGTTTTTATAAGCTCATCTCCGCTAGGAGGTCCTAAAAACCGAATGTTCATAGGTGTATATGGGTGATTCTCGTATAACGGGACATTTTTAGATTTTGAAAATAAATAAAAAAACATTCACCAATCCTTTCCAAAAACATTAATTTTTATCAAAGACAGTCTGTAGAATCTGAATTTAATATCAGCAGAGCACATATATGTCAAGTTTAAAATTATTTCACATTTATACGCCATAACTTGTGACTTTGCATCATTACCATCATGCAACATTTTGTCTAAAAACCATAATTTTTCTATAGTTCTTACATATTCATATGAAAATGTCACAGTCCTATACCTATACTTTAAAAAAAAATCTTTGATGTCAAGAGAACTATCAATAATAATGTTTATATACACTTCTAAACTGATTTTATTGAAATAAAAGAATTTGTGTAGGTATTATTGTGTCATAAATGAATAAAAACTCAATTGTGAGTAATTAATGATGATAGTAAAGATAGTCTTATGATTCTACTCCTACATATGCCATGCTCCATGCATCTAGCAAAGAATAAATCGCTCAAACTGGCACATTTGGCACCGTTACGGTAATGATAAACACGGGATGGTAATGATAAACCATGTATAAACACAATGACAATTCTCAAATTTCAATTTCATTATATTTTATGAAATTGTGGTGTCCTCTGTCGAATAATAAAAATACAATTTTTCAACATAATATTTTCTTTCAACCACAAAAGTTAGCAAATAAATGTTCACCTATAATATACTTTAGCAAATCAACTATGCATTCATGCAAAAAAGTGATTTTTGTAAAAATTTGCAGATAGCATCTTTACCTCTAAAGAGGCGTCATGATGGTAAGAGCTACCATCATTACCATCACACAGTGCATCATTACCATCACATCTCCTGTGGTTCTGCTACAATGGTTGTGGCATATGGCAGGCCAGGCTACTCTGCCCTACATGGTTCAAAAGCGCGTCTGAGACTTAGTTAAGAGTGGGCTGTATAAAATATTCTATTTGAGTGATTGATTGATTGATCACAAAGCTTTCATGTGTAAGCTGTGTTGGTAATGATGCGTGATGGTAATGATTTTTGAGTACTAAAACCTTGCTGGAAGTTTGTTTTTAAAGCTGCTTACAGCTGAATTGCAAATTTTTCAATCATAAATGATATGTTTTACATTAGGAATACATATAATTAATATCTTTAAGCTCAGATTTTTCTTAATGATCAAAAGACACAAAGTGTCCCGTTATACGAGAATCACCCAGTTGCATGCCTTGTGCAAGCTGCTTTACTGTCCATTGCTATAATAGCAGCAGTCGGTGTACATTTACCGAGACACACTCTGGCGACTGCATCTAACTAGCTGAATTTGGAAACGTGTCCCGGCTATCTCGCCGTCTCGTGAGATCAATAGCGGAAGTTATTATTGTTATGATGATATTAATGAAACAATATCTTGCTAAGTATCCGTGTAGGAGCCGGGAAACTTGAGAATAGACCAACTGAAAACTGCACATGTTTTGTAGAAGTCGACTAATGCACATATTTTCATATTGAGGAGGGCAACAGGAAATCACCTCGGAAGTCAGAATATATATTCCCATGAAGAAATGTTACATTTTGGGTGTGGTAAAGGCATGGCTTTTTTGATGGTATCAACTTAATGATTGATGGGGTGCTCATTAATGAGTGTGACAGCAGACTGTGTTCTGTTGCTGTGTATATTAATTAGTAAAGAAAATCTAGATTTGGGCCCAAACTATCTTGTTAGTGAAGAAGAGCTATTTATTTATTTTCAGTGACTGATTAATGACTGATTCAGGACTGTAAATTGTTTATGTGAATTATTTATTACAAAGCATAATTATTCACAGTTGTGATTACAGAAAACGATGACTGTTAATTATTTTGGTTTTGTGATCGTTTATTATTATTTTTCCATTACAGCTGCACTTGTGATTTGCTAGCAGTGTTTGGGTGGACCAGCTGGTGTTTCTTGTTCTCCTTGAGATGCCCCTGATGCCATCATCAGATGGTAAAATGGACATTTAACCCGTATTGTATTGTATATTATATTTGCACAGAGGAGAAGCCATGGTACTACAAGGCACCTGTAAAACAAGATCAAACTAAAGCCAGCGATCTCGCCAAGTCTCTCCTCATTGTTTTCTCTAGTTGATTTTAATATCTCAACTTAAATATTGATCATCAAAGCTAGTTAGACAATATTATTAGACCAAAATTTATAAAGTTTTGTAATTGTTATGTTCAATATATAGACCTGAGAAATTTTGTAAACATAGCATAATTATAAGCATGATATCATATTTATTAAATAATTAACGATACAGTTCAGTGACATATTTACAGTATTTAGCCAGGCAGATTTATTACAGACTTTATTTTTTCTTATATGTATTTGCGTATATTATGTTTATCAGTTTAGATGACAACATAATAAAATTTATGCATTCCAGAAGTCACTACCTTCTTATTTAATATTATACTGTAATTTACCCTTGCATAGTAGAGTCTAACATATGAGTAGTGTCTAACATTTCATACTTTTGTTGGCAGCATATCAATGATTTTGCTGTAGTATTAAATAAGATAATTATTCAATTATTCTCTTCAATCATTGCCTTATTTTTCTAATCAGCAGATTATGTCAGAGTCAAATAAAAGCAGCATTGAGTTGAGAACTTAGTTATGAGTTTGCTACTGGTTGATTGTTTCTAAACATAATTCTACATAATGATTTAAACCTGTTCTGAAAGTGTTAGATATTTCATGGATGATCAGTGCATCATGTAATTAATATTTAATTTAGATACACAGGCAATCTATATGATTGGTTTTAGGGATGAAGTTGATACTAAGCGCAAGAGGTCGCTGGATCCACTCAGCATGATGGATAAATACGTGTCAGTCAGCAAGAAAGTAGAGGATGCTAGGCAGGGAATAGCCAATAAGGTATGCATGGGGATTAATGTTTAGTCATACATTTTGTATTCATTTTTTTCTTGAAATGGTCAATGATTGTTATCCAGGTTGTAAGCTGGATGATTGGGATTTGAAATATTAGTTATCATGGAAAAGTTGACCAGTTATTCAATTTGCGTGAAACAATATAAAGTCGAATATGCATTATGCAATAAAAATACAATACAATATTATTATAATAATAGTAATCAATGCCAAAAGAAGCTTCATAACTTTTGAACGAAACAAGATATTTTGGCGATTTTGTTAGCATTTTTAAATTAACGATTTTTTGTGCAATTTCTTTAGTAATTTTAAAGTGATTTTTTGCTATGTGCGCTTTTTTCAGTGTGATTTGTTTCAGTTTTTGTGTGTGCGATAAACACCTATCTTGACGTGATCCCTTAGATAAAAATCCATTGAATTAAATTAAGACAGCAATAATTCCTGTTGAACATCTTCATAACACGTTCTGCGAATTTAAGCATCGAGTTCATTTCATAATCGCAAACAATGGAGCTCATGTTGAAATTTATTAAATGATACTGAAAAAGAACTAGTGTATTTTGTGAATACAATACTTTTACAGAATTAAAATATCTTGTTTCTCTCAGAAGTTAAGTTCTTTTTGCACTAGTCATGTATGTATATTATGTAATATAATAATAATAATAATAAAGATTTAATGTCCGTTTCCTCATCCAGGGATGATGTCAGGGACGTCCCAACAGCATATATCACTACAAATCGTTTCACCCAAAACGATTTTAAAAGATATATGACTGAAGAGAAAATGTAAATAAAAGGTCCAAAAATGGTGCCAGTCCGGTGATCAGAAAACAGTCAGGGGAGGTATTGATATCTATGGTGGGAAAAGATGTGTTTTAAGCCTACTACAGAAGGTGGAAATAGAAGAGCGAAGATCAAGAGGCAAAAGGTTCCAGATTGTGGGAGCGGCGTAAGAGAAGGAGCGTCTACCAATGGAGGTGCGAATATTGGGGACTTTGAGCAGGTTGGAGTCTGAAGATCGAAGCGAACGTGAGGGTTGATAAAGAGACAGGAGTACAAAGAGGTAGGAAGGTTTACCAAAGTGTAGTTTTTTAATAAGTATAAAACACTACACTGTATGGTTATAATTATTTGTTGCTAGAATTGCATCAACCTGTTCAGCACATTTGAGCGCCCAGACCGTAGCGACAGTTTGGTGTCTCTGGGACTGGCTGCCATCAACGATGATATGAACTATCTGAGAGAGGGAATCAACGAGCCTCAATTACAGGTTGATGTGTTATATTAGCTTGTGTAAACAATATTTAAGTATTTGCTTATTTATTTATTTATTTGTCACATCACACGGAGTAACCTACAATATCAAAGTCATTCACTGGAATAAATGTCAAAGAACATATGGCCCACAAGTGAGAATTACATTCTACATATTCCGAGTTAAGAACAGGAAGTTAAAATTACAAATATTCTAAATTTGTATTTGCAGTATTATTTTATGTCACCGTATGATGTCTTATGTCTATGTTAGGAAAGGACGATATACTTTGAATGCTAATTAATTTGTTTATTCTGCATATTTACCTCAGTCAAATGCCACTACATCACGTCAAATTCCAAAGGCAATATAGTCTAATATTTCCCTCGAACAACTTCGACCAACTCAATAAGTTGACTTTATCTTAAAGCTATGCCGGGGTCACATAATATAGAGCATACCTTGTTATTGCTTTTTACCGCATATCTTCAAGAACAAATTGATGCTTCTGGTGCGTTTGTCGGTTACATATATCAACTCATCTACATAAGTCGCCTTGTTAGCCCTTCTAGGATGTAACTAACGCAGATTGTGATTGATAATTGATTATCAATAATTGTTATATTCTTACAAATTATTGTGAATAGCTCAAAGAGTTTCTCTTTTTACTCAAATCTCTCCCGTATTTGTAAACGAGAGAGAGAGAGAGAGAGAGAGAGAGAGAGAGTTAAAGATTATGAATGATTTGAATGAGCTATAAATTAATTTAATTCATGTTATTTTATATAGGCTGCTAAGCAAGAGAAAGCGGAGACAGCTCCGATATTTAATCTGCGCTATAATCCCGTGAAGGGAGGGGATCTGGATGATGTTAATCAGTCTCCTGTTTCAGCTGTCAGGTAAATCTTCTGCTATTATCAAATACGTCAACACATCGGAAAGGATGACAAATGAGTGAATAGCCGCCCTTACTAGCACTACAATCAAATCTTTGTAATAGGTATCTCTTTATTCGTAGGCTAACTAATATAGGGTAATAGAGACAACATTAACAATATTCACACGTAAACTAAATAAGAGGTGCGTCAAACTTTATAAATCATTATATAGTACATTAAACAAAATGTAATTCTCGCACACACTCATATAGACACACGCACACACACAAACCTCCTTACATTATTAAAAAAGTTTCGGTCATGCATACAACCAAACATAATAAAATTTGATGAGGCTATGACCCCATCACGCAAGCATTAAACGAATCATGGATTACTCTTAAAACATGTCCATTTGAAAGATTATTGTAATGCTTGTACTTGTGATAAACAAGAGGCCAGGGGTTCGACTCCTAGCCGTATCCGTCTCTGACAGTATCTCTGGATACGAATGCAGAACTTTGAACTTTAAACTCGTTAAACTTTGCTAAAAGCTTTTTACTGTTTAAGGAAGCCAGGATTAAGTTTAAATTTCGTAATGATTCTATTGCATCATTCTAAATTGGCCGTACAAATTACTATAAAGTATCAACCATGTAAATCCTGTCTTTCTATATATAGACTGTAGATAGATAGATTATAATAGATTGCGATTTGTACTAGGAGATAAACTGCTACAGTAGGCCTATAGGCCTATCTAGTATCTACATCATTATATAAAGACAGAGTAGAAGTAGGTCTACATACAATAACATACAGCTTGGGCACATTGAATTAATGTCAATAAAGGTTTTTTTCATTCACTACTACCAGTAATCATATGTAATATTATTAAAATAATCCATTTCATATTTCCACAGCCTGCCGGTGAGTTCTGCGATGATCGAGGCCGAGGCAGGTGGCGCCGTGGCGGGGGTGAGGGACGGTCAGCTAATCGTGCCGCCTCAGGGCCTCGACCGGTCCACAACCATCACCCTCAGGGCCGTCCCCAGGGCCAGGCTCCCCCAACCGCCCCCCGTCACCGAGGGCGAGGGCGTCGTCAGCAGAATATTTCAATTAGAACCTGCCGGCCTGACTTTCAAAAAGCAAGTGCTAGGATTTTTAATATACCATAGAGATACAGATGCTGCTTACTGCTTTGGAAGATTGCGAAGGTTACCACAGGTCTGGCGTATATGATCCAATTATCAAAATATGATTGTATAGAGTGGGCTGGCGACCTCACCGTCGGATTAATGACTATGTCACCTGTGTGCTGCAATCGCTCAGGATCGGGATCAGCTCCGCTCCTACGTTCGGTAATGAATATGGCACAAACCTTTACCTTTATAGAGATACATAGGCCTATACATGCAGCTGCATGAGTATTGTGAATTTATGAATTTGAGCTGTAATTTATTGCGCATTAGGGCCTACGTAATAATGGTAGACCTACAGTAGTCCTACACGTATTATGAGGTAGGCATTAGCTCACAAATATAATATTTCAGATTCTTTATATCAATGAATATATCAATGAGGATTTAGCCTCCGATTCTTCACTCGAAGGCGATGTCAGGAACGTCGCCTTACTATTACATCAGAAATATCAATATAATGGCAGTGATGCTGTAACTTTACATAATTATGAAAAATACTAGTCATTAGTCTGATGCAAGGTCGCCATCCCCACTGTCAATCCATTGCCATCATTCGACAGTAGTCTATTGCACTATAATGCCTATTTAAACAAGTAATTGTCGATATGGGGCTTTAAAGAACTTCTAAAGAATTCATTTTCAGATAACAACTAATTTAAATTATGAAACTTTTCTAGAATCAATATTCACGCCAAATTTTAATATTAACGCGACTGCGATATTTAAAAGTTAGTGATTGATTGATTTACAATCACCAATTCACCATGGGTATATTGATCACAATTCACCTTATGATGATATTTATAAAATAAGTAAAAAATACTTTAACTTATTATACTGGTTTAGAAAGATTTTTCTAACTTTTAATCTCCAGTAATCAATCTATAATCACCTGTAATCAAATATAATGTTTACGGAGATTATATGTGTATTTATTATTTCCAGACCAGCTGCAATAGATCTTCCTCATTTCGCTTCACTGCAGGAAGGTAAGCGTGAGCTGGTTGTACTGCGTAGTGACGATGGAGAGACTTGGTGCGAGCACAAGAATGCCACTTTCGACAACAACGGTTTGTGGATAACAGTTTTATTTTACATTGTGACATGTGACCTTGTGAAGCTTGCAATGAATTCTTGAAGGATGAACTATTGTAATGTCACAATAATATTTATACGTACGCAATGACATTAAATAAAAATTATCATTTTTATGCCAAGTCAGTCACCTAATGTAGAGCACTCTTATTTAGTTGTTATTGTTTCCTTCGGATATTTGCTCATCTAATCCTGGAGGTTCGGACTGTATCTGCTATTAGAGGTTCAAATTAGTTTATTAATTAAGCACCTCGATTACAAATCTCATATATAATATCTAATGTATAATCTATTATATAATAGTTATATAATAAACTCCTACTCGACGGTCTGTAATAGACTGCAGGACGCTTTGTGGAGTAAAGCTATGCAAGCTTAACCCAATCTTTGTGACGGCAGAGCTCGATTGTGTTGAGCCGTCTTGAAGAGAAGCCTTGTGCTTCTGAACCTTGACGTTAAGCACACTCAAACCTACCTACAAATCTCAAAACTAGAAGTATACGACGTAGTGTTGCTTACGGGGAAACCATCGAGCCACGAGAGCTTCGCCTCGGATAGCAAATTAACGTACAGTAATTATTACCAAAGCGCGTCACGTTGGACAATATTGTATACAATGTAGTTACGCTCAGCTCAATTTAGTGGCCTATTATATTTCATTGATTGACCTCGTATTGTATGTATTAATTGTATTATATTATATCGTGATGTATTGTGCGGTATTGCGGTGTATTATATCATATCGTATTATATGGAATAATAATAATAATGTTATTGTATACAGATACAATGCCAGGCGATGGAGTAGTAAATGCAGCAGCAGACAGAAACGGACGTAGAATCCTGAGAATACATACGATGAATCTACCTCGCTATGCCTTAGTACTGTCTCGCCCCTGTCAGAATATTTGTCTGCTGGGGGCAGAAGGGGGCAACATAGCCTCAAAACTTGTCCCACAAGTACAAGTGGCTTTCCCGCCCGGTGCCTTCAAACGAGCGAGCAAAGTTAGACTGCAGGCAAGTACAATAATAAGAAAAATACACATTAAACAACACGTTAGACAAACTTCTATTGACAGTATAGGAGGCAACTGGAAACACCACTTTCAATAATAGCTGTAAGTAGCTGCAATTGAATTGAATTGATTCTTTATTTCACGACGAGACAGAATAAGCAGTACATACAGACAGTAAACGTGAAAATGGATGTAAAAGCCTATAGCTCTTACATACACCCCACACAATAAAACCAATTATTTTTAAAACTTCTTTCATTTTATAAGAGTAAAGTCACAGAAATTCACATACATAATATCCAAAGCAAAGAAGTTATCACCACAAAGAGTTATGAAACTCTGTAAGGTTACAATGTCATAGGCATAGATAATAAATTAAGTGATGTAGTGCAATTAAGTTATTGTAACCCGTGATGATAATTCATTTACAAATAGTCATGCGCAGGATTCAGTGACGGCATAAAAACAATAATTAGGCAATTAAATAATTCTGTTCACATGCTTACATTACATATTCATATGAAGAATTAACATTATAAATTGTTAGACCTAATCATATTAATGCTATTTTTTAAGTAGATTAATTTTTAAAAAAGCCAAAAGATTAAATATAGAGCGCTTGAACATAATACAAGCAACATTACCATAAGATGAAATGTTCTATATTCAAATTGACCCTTTGTTATAATACAGGCTTATATATATTTCTTGCACCAAAGCTGTAGAGATAAGTGTAACGTCAGTTTCCGTGTCATAAGGTTTCTACCAGAGGCGGACCCATCTTAAAATTGAACCACTAACGGAATACCATTCAGAAAACAGATGAAGGCCTAATAAATCAAACCATCTAAGTAAGCAAGATATGATTAGATACAAAAATTAACAGGATGCAAGTCCAATTAATAATACAATTAAAAGTTATCGAACAAAGTAAAAATCATACGAACAAATACCATTAGATCTACTGCAGCACTTTATTTTATTTTCATTTGATCTCCACTGTGCAACTGACATCTTTCAAATGACTCTTATGTTCATATATATTGATAATTTTTTTAATTAACTGAATTTGGTTTCAAATTTGTTGAATTTGAGTCCAACCTTTGGCTATGCTAACTTTACAATTCTAATCTTGTGATATTGATTATGGGTAGGCCTACACGCCATGTTATGTAGGCCCTAACATTACATTTAAAGCAGTTCATTATTCTATAAATGTTTACTAGCATTTAGACAAACCAAACACTGCAATTGTTTCGTCAGAGCCATCTAACTTATACACTGAGGAAGCAATGGGCAACTGCTTCAGAAGTCGTTTTCCCAAGGCATAACCATGTGATAGGTTCATTTTGTGAATCGATGGAGTGCTCATGACGTTGGCCTCTGTTATCTCAGTGTACGGTTAGCTCTGTTAGCTCCGACACGTCCTCTCAAATCTTAGATCGGGAGCCATTTTCTGTTGATAAGGACTATAGACCTGTTTAATCAATGTTAAACTGGCTGCTATAGATATGATGGGACGAATTCAGTGATCCATCATAACTTCCTATATCGAAAGGATTGAAGTTTTACTAATTCCCTGTATTGGTACATTTAGAAAATCAGTGAATCGTATCGTTTTCAGCATTTATAAATTACTAAAAACAAATTTTGCATGCCTTAAAAATTTAACATCGATTTTTTTCCCTGCCTAAACATGTCTACATATCTATGTTGTATTATAGAGTTCAGATACCGCTCACACGTCATCTGTAGGCAAGCAGTGTATCGCTCATATCAGTGTACTGATGGGTCATAGTGTGTTCAGAGCTAGGATAGAAGCCTACAATACCTCGTTAGTGTATATCTGCCTTACTTAATAAATTATTCTCAATTATTATTGAACTCGCTAATATGAGAACAGTTGGTCAAAGATAGAATGTGAATGTGTTATTGATTGTAGAATAGCCATTGAAATCTTTAGGACGAGGTCGTCAGATGATTCTATCTGCGCTGACTGATTGATTGATCAGGCCAGGCTTCAAATACTTAATTCAATACTAGTTGTATGTAGATTTGTTTGAAAGCGACACCAGGTGATATCATATGTGGATGACATCTCCCTCTAATGGATGACGTCATGCTGTAGTTGATATTGTTAGGCTGTAATTGATGACGCCACGACGATGACGCTGTAGTTAATGTTGCCACTCAGTTGTTGATGACTTGAGACCCTCCTTGTTCCCTAAGCCTACCTCTGATTGTGAGGCAGTGTTGAATATATTATATTCACTCCTTCAAGCCGATGAACGCAGATATTTTCATACTGAGGAAAGCAATGGGAAACCACCTCGGAAGTCAGGACATATATTCCAAAGAAAAAAGGTTACATTTTGGGCTTGGTAAAGGTATGGCCTTTTTGATGGGATCGACTTGATGATCAATGGGATGTTCATTAGCGAGCGTGATAGCAGACTGTGTTGCAGAATATGTACCTTGGACCTGCCATTTGGCAGTACACCAGAGATAGAGATAGATTCACTCTTAACTTTGTTGTCGGTAGGCCTATATATGTCGCTGTAATTCTTCATTGCTTTTCCGTATCATTGACCCTAGTGAGTTGGGAAAAAGTGAAAATTGATCCCACTGACAACTGCTCTCTTTCTGAAGAGGCAACGAAGTAGATTCGACAGTATAGAGAGTTGATAGGTCTCCATGTGGTAATGATTTCTGTGATATCGATCAACTGGTCTTTAGAATTCCAGACTTTGATTGATTGCTGTCAATACCGTCAGACCTTGATTGATTGATTGATTGTCATGGCCCGTCAGTGATACTTTTACAGCACTGCTACATTCACTAGCCATCAATATCAACTTACGGCCGACAATCGCCTAATGCTCTGTATAGGCTTAGCTGCTGGTGACAATCTCTTCCAATATGACTCGAAGACCAATGCCGAATTTATTGATAGCCTAGAAAATAAGTAGAAAATTATGAAAATGAATAATTTATTTATACTGTACTAAAGTAAATAATTTAATTATTTACTGGACAAATTTTATGACTTTTTTTTCAGATACATGAAGTATATTGCAGCGGCATGAAGCTGATGGGAGGTGTGGGAGGCTGATAGAATGTGACTAGGCCCACATAGCTACAAGTCGATGAAGCTGCCAGAAAGTTACCCCAGTGACGGTTCAATCATAAATAATCTTTAAATGAGAGACCTCCGTCGAACCTTTTCTCTATATGCTTACAAACGATTATGTTGACAAACGATTGCGAACTCATACTCTATAATTAATTTCTTTAGTTGTAGGCCTAAATCTTTCTCAAGGTTCTAGTTAGGCTGTCTATCAATTTTCATTAGGCCTACTTGCTGGTTTGTTAGAATTGTCATGCACGTCTGGTTAATTGGTTTCATGTATTGCTTTAACTTGTACATATAACCATATACAGGGTGCGCCAAAAAGAAACTGGCTCCCTACGAATTTTTTAATATTTTTGTCAACTTAAGTCTGTTTGTAATATAAATATCTGGGGTCATTGAGGGTCCAATTTAACACCTTCGACGTCCTTCGTACCAAATTTCAGGGAAATATTTGGTTTAGCAGCCGAATTATTCACTTTTTTACACATCAACCCGTGACACTAGAGATTTTTTAACGATGTTCTTTTACTATTTTTGCCATCTAGAGTGTTTGTAATATAAATTTTGAAAATCATTCTGGGTCCAATTTAACACCTTCGTACCTAATTTCATTGAAATATTTGTTCTAGCAGCAGAGTTATACACTGTTTTGCACATCACATTTTGACACTAGAGCTTTCTAAATGATAGTATAGTAGCCTATACAGCATATCGAATCTGAAAAGTAAGGTTGATGTGCAAAAAAGTGTTAATTCGGCTGCTAGTCCAAATATTTCAATGAAATTTGTTGCAAAGGTATTAAATTTGACCCTGAATGAACCTACAAATTTATATTACTTACTGACTCCAGATGGCGAAAATATTGAACAACTTTGTAAGGGGCCGATTTTTTTTGCACAACACTATATCAGCGGTGCTTAACTTTTTTGAGCCGAGGGCCACATTTTTCTATAATTTGGCCTCGCGGTCCTCCAGTGCCGGTTCACCGATTCAGCCCTTACCCGGCTCAGAGTCGGTCACCACCAGGCTAGTGCGTAAAGCACGGTTGGTCACTACCGGGTAGAGCTTAGAGCGCGGTCGGTCACTGGAGTAGTGCGTAGAATGCAGTCGGTCACCGAATGGAGAGAGCAAAGAAAGTGACAAAATACATTGCAATTTTAACTGTTTGATTAATTTTTTTTAACAGTTTAAAAAATATCGCTTTTTTCAATACAAATTGTTTGGTATAATACAAAAAAATTGTCTGGTTTTCGGTTTTCGAGAAAAATCGGTTTTGCTAAGAAAATTTACGTGCATATATATGGTTTTGATGTTCAGAAAAATAGGTGTGTGAAAAAATTTACCATTAGTGTCGTCATCATGGCTCGAATATTTGGCCCTTTATAGCCCTTACGAAATATAAATTTGAGGCTTATTAACAAGCTTGGGGTGCTAAGCCTCCGTAGCCCCCCATAAAACCGGCACTGCGGGCCGCCACTTTATCGAGCTCCTGAATTGAACAGTGAACACGCGCAGCGTGTGAATTGTGAGCACCAAGCTCTTCAGTATTCCGATGGCGAGGTCTTGGTCTACTTCAGCTGTTATAAATTAAAATTGACCAGAAGGCTATTTATAAACTATTAAATGAGCTAGGCCTATAACTTTATAAGTTAGACAAGTTATGCACAGTACTATTTTTGACAGGGGGAATTCCCCCCCGCAAACTTTTAGTCGAACACCCCAGATAATTGTAAGTATTGACCCCAGGGTGTAGAGAAAACCCCCCTCCAGTGGCGTA
>JAQFZF010000395.1:0-18256 GCA_034695365.1 Enchytraeus norvegicus
AAAAACAAGTTTTTAAATAAAGCTTTTATTTAAATGCACTAAAAAGTATAAAATAATCTTTTCGACAGCCTAAGGTCTTGCATTCCAAGAATTCCCCTTATAACAAAAAATAAAAGCGTGGGCATTAGCCTATAAGCTAAAACGAAAATGAACTCTTCTATATCCATTCCCCACGCTTTTATTTTTTGTTATACGGGGACTTCTTGGAATTTCAAGACCTTAGGCTGTCGAAAAGATTATTTTATACTTTTTAGCGCATTTAAATAAAAGCTTTATTTAAAAACATGTTTTTACTATATTTTTCTACCATTATTTCCAGCCATAATTTCTCCTGAAATATTTTTTACAAATATGATTAATTCTCAATTTTATTAATAGTAACATAATCGTAGAACCGTAATGGATGAAATCCAGAATAATGTCACTACTAATGAGATGTATAACTCTGTAAGATTACATGAGAGAACTAAAATAAAGTAACAAAAATACAATTTCATCATCATCATGCAACCCGTAGTGACAATTTAAAAATAACATTACTAACTCAAAAGAGTTAAAAAATTTAATTTGAATTTAATTATTAAATTTAAATCGCAATTTAAAAAAATAAAAGAATATTGCTTTATCTATGATCAGACTTTATGATTTATGATAAAACTGTCTGAAAGGACTAAAAAGATGCAGGCCACTATTAGTCTAATCTAATTGATACAAATTTATCTATCTAGTGCTCTGTCAAGGGCGGGTCCTATGAGTCTCATTTCTTCAAACCTCTATGTCGTCAGATTATTATTTGCATGGCAGCAAATGATTTAGATTTTTTTTCGCCTTACGTTTACCTTCGGTTTCTTACTCGCCCATTTCATCCATCAAATTTCTTTCTTAATCAGTTTTATTTTCGTCCCTGATATCGTCGTCAGATGAAGAACCGGATGGTAGGGTAGTTTGATTTTATTTGACTTTTAATCTCTTTTACCATTAGCTCACCACGGAAAACATGACCAATTAATTTTTATCTTTCTTTATGGCCGTTTCATTAAAACTCAGCTTTCGTCAAACATGTTTATGGTTGCGACAATTTTATTCGACAAATTATGTTTCACCATCTCCACCGACTTCTTCATCAATTGATGGTGTGACATGCTGTCGGAGACGTCCCTGATATCGTCCTTCGCTGATTAAACTGTCCTTAGACCGTTATTTGATTTGATTTTGATTTTAATTTATGGAAAATATAATTTTTATACATTTTAAAAATGATGACTAATTCAATACTGAAGGCTTAATTAAATTGCTGCAATTCAATCCAGTCTATTTGATCAAATTCCATAATGATGTATCTGTAGGTAAAATGCATTGAAAATAATTATAAAGACTGCAGTATATTTTTCCATGACGTGATATGTTAGAGACCTGCAGCGTTGTTTTTCTCCCAAAACGATTATTACGGCCATCGCCGGAAAGGAAGCGAGAAAACGTCAGCTAAAACTCGCAATTACCGAGACTGTCTGCGCGTAGATATTATTGATTTGGTGACAATAACAACGAATATAATGTAAATCCTCGCTGGCTATTCTATCTATTATACCTGTTACAGGTTTATTCCTTGTTTGCTTGAGGCTATTATTGGTAATGGATGTAATGGAGGTAAACGACTGGCCAGGTAAACAATAGAGTGACTGATATAGGATCAATCTTTTTATCCCAATATTCCAAAATATTTTACTACAAAGTCCAAATAAGCTTATAGTCTGTTATCTTGTAACCTGCAGTTGCATCTTTATCCTAAGGACAGTCATGACATCGCCTTTAGGTGAGAAATCGGACGTTATATTCTCAGTGACTGATTGATTTCTTCTGCTTTAAATTGAAAGACACTTAAGCGGTAGTCAGCAGGATTGTATTTACTCTACTACGAGTTGTTTGAATCAGAACTGTCACATTAAATCACTTTCCATCACATTATACTTTCACGAAATGCTTGAAGAATTTTATAATTTTATCACTTCAGTATATCAGATATAAGTTTTAACTTGTCGTAGAATATTATGACGACAATCCCTGACATCGCCTTCGGTTGGGGACTCTCACTCGGACGTTAAATGCACATTGGCTGATTGATCTAATCGTAGCAAGGATTCTGGAAAGGACTCTCTCAACCACTAGAAATCCTCTCGGATTTGTTTGTCATTTTAATCCCACGACTACTGATGAAAACAATTCGGACAAAGTTCCGTTAGAATTCACTTGTGCTGGTTCCCTAGGTGACGATTTCTCACATTGAATCTCTGCAGGATTGGCCGCCAGATTCTGCAAGTCAACGCTAATTCACTTCAACGGATGTATTGCAAATGAGAACAACGCCTCCTATTGTTTTTCTCGGGCTTCACACTCAGCTTTCAACTTCAATTTAGGACTGTGTATTTTGACATGTGCGCCCACGTGTGTTCTTCTAGGAAGTTGTGAAATAATATAAAATTGATGTCACCGACAATTTAACGACGTAATGTCAGAATTAGTCAGAATTGGTACGTGAGTGTCAGATGGTGTAACTTTGAAGCTAATTGATAGATCATGGTGTTTCAGTATTGTTGAATGGCGCTTTTGATACTAACTTTGAAAAATTCAAACATGAAATTCTTCAGCAAAGTATATTTGTCATTTGTTGATAAAGCAGTTATTTGGCAATGTCAGTACTACAGTGGTTATTGCCCCTTGAATATACATACCAGTATTATAGGCATAATTTTCTAATTGAACTTGTTAAGACTACTTGTATTTATTCATTTGTGTTGAGAAAAAGCATAATAATAATAATGTAGAAGCCATATCATAAATCATAAGCCATAATTATCATGGTAACATAAAGCCATATCCACACTCTATTGTAAATTTGTAAACTCAAAACTCATTACTGTCCTCCCTAAATATTTGTATTTGTATAATTTACTGTTTCATGGATAAATGGACAGGCACCGTGTATCACCCTTTTCTCTTTCAGCATATGTGCTTTACAACTCTGTCTGGGTGACCAGCTGGTGACATATGGTATCTGAGACGTCCATGACATCGTCGTCAGATGATGCAACGAACGTTTAACCATTATTTGATTTGATTTTTAAAGTGTCTTATTGGGTACCCTAGTTTGATAACCATGGTTCCTGGAACAAAATAAAAATTAAACTAACACTCCAGAAAGCCCACAACGATCTTTGATATTTTAGCAGTCTTTATACCATCTTTGGAGCATAAATCCCAAGTTATTACCAGCAGTTGGCAGAAGGTTCAATGAATAACTTGTAGAAATTTCCCAGAACAGCGATCGTTCATCAAGTGTTGAACGGTTGAACGGTTCGTGAAAGATGAAGATGACGTATCGGGGGTTGTTCAGAGTCCAGGAGTGTGTGGCATGCCTAGCGTTTGATTACATGTCAACATGAAATATTTATTTACTTAGATCTAACTTCTAGCAGTGGATATATGGCAATGGGGAAGTTTGATAGCAATGTAGTTTAACGCCTGTTTCTGTTTCCAAGGATACTGTCAGTGTCAGAGATGTGTCATGCTGGGAAGCTAAGTTTAACGTCTGTTTCCGCATAGTATTTGATTACATTTCGACATGAAAGATCTATTAACATATAGTCTAATATCAGTGGATATATGGCAATGAAGAAGCTTGATAGCAATGTAAAGATAATTTGACTTCTGTTCCGTTTAAAATATACTGTCAGAGTCGGAGACGTGCCAGGCTGGTATAGGAAAGCGCGGCTTCCTGCTTGATAATAATAATAATTATTATTCAGGTTTAACGTGCATTTCTTCATCCAGGGATGATGCCAGGAACGTGTAAAACACAAGTATACCTATTCTGCGGAGTAGATTATTCAATTTGTAAAAATGTTTACCCTATTAAATTCTACCTGCTGTTACTAAACTTCCAGGTTTTTATTCAATTATCTGATATAAGCTTATATATTACAGCCTGTAGTATGTTGTGATATACAGGCCTATACATGCACAATAGAATCCATTGCGTGAATATACAAGATATCCAAGTTGTCCAGGATGTTTTTATTATTCTGTACCATCAAATGCTGCTGGTGTTGCAATAGTGTATGATTGTGTATAGATAGATAGGACGTAGAGCTCATATTGTAAAGATATAATCGTCTCAACATAGCACTATTCAAAAGATATGGAAAATTTCTGTGCGATGCCTTGCGTCTCCGAGCTTACACATTCCGTTATAAATTAGCGCTTTCTATGCTGAATTATTTATAACAGCTGGACGGTCAGCTCAATTCAATGTCTCATTGCGACCAGCCCGCAAGGATCTCGTAAAACCGGTGTAAGCTTTCGTTTAGTACATTGTCGCTGAAATCTTTGCATTTTATCCGCTCGGTTTCATGCATCGGGTAAATCCGACTCAGCGATTCAGCATGTGGAGTTGTGTGCTTGCACATTTACTATTGCATTGCTTTCTAATTTTTAATTCAATTTTATTTTTTAGTACTGCCCTGGGTTAATTGTAAATATGTATCTGCACAGGAAGATGTAGGCCTATTGGCGAGTAAATTATATGGTTTAAATTGTATTAGTTATTTCATAACAGATAATTTTGTTATGATGAAAAATGAGCAAGTAATTTCTACTTCAGTTGTCTTTCATTTAAGAATTACACTGTAGGTTACACTGCACACAGTGCATACACTTGTACAATGCATGGACTGAAGTAATGTCGCAGTTATTTCCGATTTCTTTCCGAAATGTTCTGTACAAATTCTCTTAAAAGACACGATCATATTATGTGAAAAGCATTTTGAATAATCCATTTATATCTTTTAATAACTAGAAATACCTTGAAAGAGTTTTGCATGCACAATTTTTGATGCTTTAATTAATACCAAGTCAAAGTAAACAACCATGGGGCGAGGAGCATGCCCATGATGCCCCTCGATTTGCAAAAATTATCATGCATTGGATATTTTGAACTTTGAACCACATTCCCCCCCTCGATCAACCTCGATGTTACCAATCTTATCCTTGGGTTAAAATGTCTCCATAATGATGTGCCCACTTTCTTCTTCTCCTAGAAAATTCCAATATGTCTTTCAAAAAGTCTGTAAAAATTACGATAAGAAAATGTAACCACCCCCAATAATATATTTTTACATATTAAAAAATATATTCCAAGGTTCACCATTTTGAGCAATACATTCACAAGTAGACTGTGTCTCATCTATTTCAGTTTCATTTCAGTTTCAGTTCAGTTCAGTTTAGTTTCAGTTTCATTTGCCATTTACTGTGACAGACAGGTGCAGCAAACCGGTTGGATTTTCCAGGAATCACGTCGAAAATGTCGGTAAAAGCGACATAAAAGTTTCATTATTTCAGCGGCTTATTACTTTAATGAAAATCATGCTTTTGTGCCGTCGAAATGTCCACATGCCGTAGTTCTACAGCATCAAATAAAAAGGAGATCGATACTATTTTTTAAAATAACTATGTTTGATCTGATTTGAAATGTTTCCATGTTATTAACCTACGATTGTCTAATCAAATCTCTACCTCTGTAAATAAACATAATACGTAGTATTATCTGATTTGACCTATTTATCTATCTCTGCTGCACTGCCAAATGGCAGGTCCAAGATACATATTCTGAAACAGTTTGCTATCACGCTCACTAATGAGCACTCCATTGATCAAGTTGTTTCCCACTCCTAAAATGTAACTATTTTCTTGGGAATAATTAGATATTCTGACTTCCGAGATGGTTTCCCGTTACCTTCCTCAGTATGAAAATATCTGCGTTAGTCGGGTTTTACAAAACATGTGCAGTTTTCGGTTGGTCTATTCTCAAATTTCCCGGATCCACCACGGGTAACCTGACCTATTTAATATAAATGTTCACTCTGGTTTTTATACATCTTCCCATTTGAATGCCTGTAAATAAATAAATATGCCATTCCGAATATGCAGAGGCTGAAAATTTAATAGTATTCATTGATACTGCGAATTATTCATATATATATTATATATTGGAATTTCAGTGTACTACGATAAAGTCGAAGAAGTTACGAACTTTGCGAGCGTTTAGTAAGGATTATAGTTACATTACATTCACCGGATCATTACATTTACATTAGGCCCTATATTACATTTACATGACATTTAGGCTAACAGTTGCAATACTTGCAGTTACATGACAACAGCATTGGATACCACCACGCGATGTGTAATTGCCATTCTAAGTCCATTGCCATTCTAAGTCCACATATGAAGTCGGCAACCATAAGCCGGATATATGAACCGTCTTATAACGAGTCATCTTAGAGGATTATATTTTCAAAATACTCTCGTCATTATGTAAGCCGAAGTCAGCTTCTTCCATGAAGAAATGTTAAAGTCACTTGCAGGGAGAAAAGTAATTACGATAAAAGATGTTGCAAAAAGACTCTGCAGATAATTGATCTCAAAAGTTTAATTTACAAAACCGCCCCCAAAAGCTTATAGCCTAATATTTTACTCGGACATAATTTATATATGAGAGTTGTAAATTTCAAATATTGAATTATTTATTTAAAGTGTGATCAATAATAAGACATTTATGATAATGTGCAAATAAAAAATTCGATCAGCAGCATCTTTTAATTATTTTATCATTTTGCATTATTTTAATAATATCTTGCCATTATGAAAAGTGTACACTGTACGGTATAAAGTAGTTTGCCACAAACAATTATTTTTTGATAATCTTAAATTTTAATCGCAGAAAAACATTCCTTCACATACACTGTAATTGTAAGGTCTTTTTAATCATTCCAGTCTCATCATTTATGTTTAAATAATTCATAAAAGCTATCTATTTCCGAGCACTACACCGCTACAATGATATTGGAATCTGATGTTCATGATATATATTCTGTACATTAATCTCATGAATTAATCCTGATAAATCCTCAGCACATGGAGTGGCGTTGTTTCATAATTAACCGGCTGATGATTAGCTAGATAATGATAGGTGGAATACTTTAGCAAGGCTATATTTCATCCATCGACTACAGTTGCTGTTGTTTCAGGAACATTAATCTTAGCTGGAGTAGATATATTTAGGATTCGTGCACTTATATTATTAGAGTGTTTCAGTCAATGCAAACTTTAATATAGCACATCCGGTTCTACAGGAATTTATATATTGAAATGTAAATATACAGTTTTTGAGGCGATTTTTTATTGTCTTCTTCAACATTTGATTTTATCTCATTTACCAAACCGGTGTAAATTGCATATTTTGAGATTCCTGACCAACACAGGATACTTACATGTAGTCTTTAACAGAATGTAATATTATCTAACTCTTGATTAATAATCAACAATGATTTAACGTCCGGCTCCTTCTCAGAGGACGATGTCAGGGACGTCAACTAAAAGTCCGCTGAGCCTAGGGGAAGAGTGCCTATAATGGACCCCTTAAGGGAAAATCATTATAGTAGGCACATACAATCAAAATTTTTTTACTTTTAAAGTTAGATATGAAGCTGAATCATTAATTATCTTAATCTTACTGAATGTTGAATTTATCGTAGTCGTTATACCATAAATATTTAACAAATGCTTAGGGTCGTCAAAAACCCGTTTTAGGCACACATGTTCCTAAAACGGGCCCCTGGGACATCATAATTCATACATCTCTGCAATTACCAGAAAACCATGTGCATTGTGTTTTTGTCTGACGACGACATCAGGAACGTCTCAGACAGCACAGGCTATACCAGTTGGTTCACCAAAAAAGGCAGCCAGAGCAGCACAGATGCTGAAAGAGAAATGGTCAAACACAGTGCAGTCCATATATGCTTGAAGACATAGAGAATTAATATTCAAAGAAGCAAGGCAATAGAAAAAATAGTCTATTTAAGGTCAAGTAGGGTCTACGAAATCTAGTTCAAATACAAACTGATGATCAGTCATCACAGTCATCAATCATCGCTCATCAGTCATCTTTTGGCCCATTTTGGGCAATCGCAGCACCCTAACGTCATGCTCTTATGTAGCGATAATTATCATATTCATCTGTTCTCAACGTTATATTCTGTTTATGTAAGCAGAATGTACCTAAAATCACATTTACAGTACAGCTTATTATCTTTGATCACTATTTAATATGCATTTGAATAACGTACAACAATTTAAGAAGTTTAGGAAAATCCTTATTTTTCAATTTGCATGAAAATTCCAAGGATCTCGTTTACAAAACTTCACAGGCAACAAATATACTGCGTGGATAATTTATTCTCGCATTTTCATTGTTGTTGAGCAAAAATTATTCAGGGGGCCCAATGAAGGCGCAGGGCTCGTTACAGGCGCTCTTCCCCAAGTGCAAGTTCGAAATTAATTGTATTTCTACATCGCTATATAGACCTATATCCCATTGTGTAGGCCTACTGTGACCGTAAGATGACCACATTGGGAGTTCCAGCGCATTTATGACTTGTTCACTTGTAGCGAGGACCCGTAGTTTAGCACTTTGGACGACACATTTTCGAATCTATGCTGTAATTTGCACTTAAGCCATGACTATTCGTACTGGAGCCTGAGGTCATTCGACTATAAACGAATCTATAAATATCCCTTATTTCTTCTATATTTCATCATTTCACTAAGTCCAACTGAAATCTGACGCTAAGGAGTGACACCTCTCCATAGGGAGCAATTTACAGCAGTTAATTTATAATTATTGGCACGGTACTGCACTTATATTGCAAAGTATCTTTATATAATTTATTTTTTATTTTCCATTACTTTGTTGGCAAACGCATTTCGCTTTCTATCGTTTTTTATTAATTTATTTAACGCATAGCTTTCAGAAATCTAGTAAAATTCAGGTTTTAACATTGTGTGACATATGGCATGCTTCTTATATGAATATGTTAACAATTTAGTCCACTTTGTAAGTACCGGTACATGAATGCATTTTAATTTTATCGTTTTGATAATAGATCTAATTTGCTATAATTTTATCTCTAATAATTGTTTGATGAATTCGACACCATTTTTTCCTCGTATGTCATCAGTAACTGGTGTGGATTCGGGAATGGCGAAGGTAGACAGCCTCCTTGAAGCCACATATTTGTTTAAACGACCGTGAATTTTCTCTCTTTAATTTTAACATTTAAAATCATGCCCTTTGGTTTATTTTTTACAATTTGTCCCCACCCCCTCAGCATAAATCAGGCTGAATCCACCAGTGTGGACTCTGTATTGCACCGCTCCAGTTCCAGGCGAGTCCTTCCATACTTCCATCCGGACATCAATCACAACTCCACGCGGGATATTTCGTGTCTCCTCTCGAGGCAGATGTTCCGATAGCTGACTCGACCGAAAAGATGTGAGTCCGATAACGGTGCCCGTCCCGTTCCCGGATCAGTAGATGTATTCCCGCTTCCATCAGGTCCGATGTGACCCATTCCGGATCCACGGAAACATCTGTGGAGTCGATATATGCGGGATAACAGATCGTTAACGTTGCATCGTTCTCCAGGCGAGAGACTGGAAACCTGAGAGAGTTAACACCGAAAATATGACCGAAAATGTTACAACCATAAAATCATAAAATCTAAGTCTATAATTCGATGTATAGTATTATAAATGATAGTTGCAATAGATATACCTGTATTTTTATCAGGATAGTACGCCTGTATGCTGTATAGTGTATATTCAATTTCATAGACATATTTTAATACGTAGCATGTTTCAAGCATGTATCATACAGCAAGCCTGGTGGACACCGACTGGCTAACAAATCTTTCCGTGTTGGAAGACAAAAATTAAAGAATATATCTCAAACGATATCTGGTCTTGTTTTATAGGATAGTCTATTATAAAATGAAATCTGTTGTCCTATAAATCTTTTATATGATAACAGATAGACTACTGAAAACTGTTAAAGCTGACAGGGAAGAAGTTACAAGAATTGAGGATTCTGACTCAAAAAAGATCAAGGTGGAGAGAAATTTCGAATGTATCCAGCAATTCCAGCATAGGTCGTCTGACGACCTGACAGCACAAGGTACAATATAAAGTCAAGGCGGGGCCATAATGATGAGACCAGCTTGATGGTAGAAGGTGCCCTCGTTAATGAGAGGGACTGTAATTAGTAGATCAGGTATTACCGGTAGAAGAAACAGAGTAGCCTAATATGTGAAAAATATGATAATATTACTGTGTGTTTATTACCGGTCTTTCTAAAACGATTATTGCATTTCATTTGACATTAGTTTACAATACAATACAATACAATGCAATACGGGTTTAACGTCCGCTTCATCATCTGACAACGATATCAGGGACGTCTCCAACAGCACTTGTAAGCACTATTAATTGGTCCACCCAGACGCAGTTAGGAAATCACAAGTACTGAAAGAGAAGGGGTCAACACAGGTTTACGTGTCCTATATGCAGAAATAATTATAATTTATTGTTGATTCAATATGGGCAAGACAAAATAAGAAATCAATCGCGCAAAATATACAAGCGAACATAAGCATACACACAAAACAATCAAACAATCGGTTATCAGTAAGAACGAAAGATAGTTTCCTATCTAGCTGACTCAACTATACGAGATGCAAACGTAATAGATGTAGACCACTCAATATATCATACTGCATAACCTCCATATGAGTAACAGGAAATCTTGTGTTTTTGCAGTAAAGAAAAGCAGTAGACTATTAGTTATTTGTGCGAAACAGCAGGATTAGCATTCATATCGTCCGTACGATATTGCTCCGAGAATCTAATAAGCGACTGTAGGGACCTTGTAAGAACAAACCATGGGAAAGCTTATAACAAAGCAACACGACTCGAGAAAGCTGCTCGATGAATTTACACGGAAAAAATTGCCTTACAGCCTTTCCCTAACAAACGGCTGATTTACATTACCGTCGCCAGCTGATATTGGTATTTCTGATATTGTGAAATAAACTTAGCACGTGTATCAGAAGAGATAACTGTGTCTAAAAGTAAACATAAGGAATGAATATAAAACTCTATAACGAATTTCTCTTTCTTCATCAAAGAGAAGAAAACGGCAGGAGAAACTGCATCAATATAGGCCTATATACACAACAAATGAAAATACTAAGAAATTTAACTCTATACAACAAGCATACATGTAATATCTGAGTAATGTTTTGAGTTAGCAAGTCCTGATGGATGTAAATTTATTCGTCTTCTTAATACATTGTCCTTCTTTGTCGTCCCGAGCAGGCCGCGCATGCAACAAGCATTTAATTTGACCAGGCTGTTCTTTGTTGTGGGACAGTTTGCATTAGAAGACTGAACGACGGCCGTAGTTCTTCACACTTTTGTTATTGCGATGAGAAAAGTAATTTACGACACACGGAGCATTGCCTCTGCTGGGAACCTGCTCGCAGGAATTGATGGATAGTCAACGTGCCCCTGCGACAACTGCCGCATAATTTAATTGCAATTGCATTAATCCAAACCACTTGCCCTACTGGCGAACGTCCATATCATTTCTGATCATCCAAATAACCATATTATGATAGTCTAAGCAGCTTTATCGTCTGAGACTAAGATCTAATTTTAAAAAATTATGAAAATAGGCTAACCGTCAATGTTAACTTTATTATTGTTAATCTTTTAATGAAAAGAATCCATGAGACAGTCAGTGTAGTGGTGGTACCGCGGCTTTTGAAATCTGAGGTGTCGAATGTAACGGTCGGCCGCGATAGAATTGTTGCAGCCTTTAGCAAGCTGCCATATACTCATCATTGTTATAAAAGCAGACCTCGGTGTACAGTGTACACTTACCACAACACGGTCTAGATCTAGACGATTGTACAAGAACACTGAATTCTGAAACAAACCTCTGCACAATGCACATGCATCCACCCCCTCCCAAATGCCATGAACAAACATCAAATACACTAAAAATACAGCGTTCAACCTGATTGTCGTTTAGTGTATGGTGACAGTAACAGGATAAATGCCAATTTAACGTTCTTTAATTAATAATATCGTTGTCAGACGAATTGGAAGCGACGTTTTTAACTCGAACAACTGACCATGGAAATATTTTTCCAAGGAGTCCTACCTTTTTTTCCCAAGGAGTCATCGAATGAACACGTGCCGTGCACCTGAAATATATAGGTATGCATTATGTACGATTTTGATATCGTTTTTCTTGACAATACTATCATGACCTATGATCAGACAAATACCTTCAGGGCATGGCTTGGAGTTGAGCAGTATCGTATGTCACAGCAAATCGAAGCAGCAACACAACTTTCTGTAATTGTAATAATTTTTATTTTATTCCATGCACGTTTGATCATATTGATTTGTACTAGCATATTCACGGGAGAGCCCAGATCTCTTTTTTCAGAGTGTCTAATACTGTCTATGTTGTTTTGCATACATAGATAGAGTATTATCATTTCATAATATAACGTCATACCATTTTATGCTTTATCTTTAATTATATATCTTTATTTTAATTTATCAAACCACAATGTACATATATATTTTCGTCTTAATTTTTGTATATTCTCAATTATACTGTACACTATCATTTTCAACCATACTTCTATTGCTAAATTAACTAGCCTGTCTCAAAATTGTGTTATTTTATTTAGTTGAATTCAATTTTGTTAATATTGTTACTAAATTAAATACATCTATTGCCTATTGCTCTTTTATTTTGTTAAAACATAGGCATACAATATTTTTAACTTAAAGTAGCTTTACATGTATATTGTTGATCCAACTAAAATTGCAACCACATTTTTGCTTTTTTATTTAGCTAAATTAGGCTATAATTTGTTAGGTTTCATCATAGTATCGTTAAACTATATACACCTCTATTTTGCTCTTTTTGTACATTTATCAGGATTACTCCACAGTTTTACAGCGGCTACACGAGCTGACCGCAGCGTCCTCCCGGGAGGCCTCATCGACGTGTAGCGGTGGGGCCGGGGACACCGCCTCTACCTCGGACAATAGCTCCCCCTGCTCCACCGGGTCCCTCCCTCCGGCGTCCCGCTCCGACGGAGAGGATTTCTTCTCCGGTCGGCAGCACCAGGGCGAGAAGAACGGGCGAGACCTGACGGAGGAGAGACGGCGACAAGACGTTCAGGTGGCCAGGGATCGACAGCGAATCCTGTCCCTCGAGAAGTTGTTGATTCAGAGGAACGGCGAGATGGAGAGAATAAGAGAGGTAGGAATTGACAATGTTAAACTGAGATGTAAGTGATAATGAAGCAAGACATGAGATTTTGCTCAAGCGATATAGACTACTAGGTTATATTTTCTAAATCCTAATATATCTGTTTTATATTTAGTAATTACTATGGCTTTAGATAATCTGTTCATAATAATGTTTAGTAAATATTAATTCTTGTTATCGTTAATCGATAACATTTATTCTTGGGTAACTTTTCTAGTCTGCAGCACTTCAGCCTACTCTTCTGAAAATCTTGTGAATATTATCCAGAAATATTCGCCTTCATTTTCTTTGACATTTATATGAAAATGCGAATCCCTCATGGAATTCAGAAGCTATATCTAGGCCGGAGCGATTTCTTCCGATCGTAGTTAATAGCCCGAACACAGTAGACCCGGTACACTTAAGTTTTCATAATATTAGCCTACTCATAATAGTTTTACTTTTTAAACTGATGAAGTTATTTAATATAATTATGTGCATATTTCTCTTACTTTGGAACATATCTGTAGCCTATTATATGGCTTATCGTCTGACTCTAGTTAATCTGCTGCTGTCACTTGGTTTATGCCCGTAACACTCTGTTAAATCTATTTCTAATTTTCTAGTGCTAGACCTACTCCAACTTTTGAGTTTCAATTTACTAATATGGACCAACAAATTTGAATGAATACAATTATATGATCTGATTATTTAGGAAGAACTTTCTCGCGCCGAGAGTTGGGCAAAGAGAGAAGCGGAGTTTGTGAAGATTTCCATACAGCTGGAAACACTGGAGAAGCAGAGGGCTGATCAACAGGAGCATATAAATCTGCTACGTGACGCCGTCAGGCTTAAAGAGAAACAGGCCGCCATGATGCAATCAGACGTATGTACTTAACACCACTTTTAGAAGAAGAATTTGCAAACGAACATTGTAAAAAAAGATTGTAGAAATAGTTCGACAAGTTTATATTAGCACCATTTTTGAACGTCGTAACATTAAGTGATAGAATAATAAAGATACTAGATAAAGGCCTAATATTTATGTACTTGATGCTAGTAGAATTATAGGCCTATAGCCCAACCCATCTTAAAGAGAAGCAGGCAGCCATGATTCAATCAGAACTATGTACTTAACACCGTTTTTAGAATAATTTGCAGACAAACGTTGTAAACAGATGTTAGATATATAGTGGTGGTCGAGGTTTCCTGAGCTTCATTTGTAGATGTCATAAAATTAGAGGATGTAATAATAAAGTTTGCAGATATATATAATATTATTGTATCCGAAAGATGTGCAGTTTTCGGTTGGCCTATTCTCAAGTTTCCCCGATTCAACACCCGGAAAAATAGTACACCGTGTCTTTTATAAGTGAGCCGCCTGCTATATTTTACAATTAAATTGTAACTAGTTCTTCTACCCCTGTGAATTTTTCTTGCCATAGAGAATGACCAATTCTACCACATGCAGTAAAATTTCATCCTGATATCTTTAAAAACAAAACTTTTATTTTTATATTAGGAGAACTGGGTTCCATGACCAGATTACCAGTATTGAATTATATGACGTCATCTGGCTGGTGTTATCTACATTGTAATCTGTGAACCGATTACTGTGAAAATTTCAGGCATATTGGAACAATCAATTCTATCCGACATCACCGAATTTTAGAAGCATATATTTCAAAACAAGTAAGTTATTGGTAGTTTAGTATGATAGGGGTTGACAAATTATTCAGTTTCACAACATCTTGCAATGTTAAATAAAACATGCTTTTTTCAATGTTTGTCTACCCCTATCATACGCAGATATCAATAACTTTTTTGTCTTGAAAGACATGCTTTCGAAATTTGGTGATGTTGGATACAATTGATTGTTCTACTGTACCGGATAATTTCACATTAATCGGTTCACAGATTAAAATTTATGTAACTGCAATCAGATGACGTCATATAATTCAATACTGGTAAACTGGACATGGACCCTTGTCATTCTGGAATAGCAATTACTTTTTTGTTTCTAAAGATATTGAAATGAAATTTTATAGTATGCGGTAGAATGGGTCCTTCTCTGTGACAGGAAAATTTCACAGGGATGGAAGCACTAGTTACGATTTAATTGTAAAATATAAAAGGCGGCTCACTTATAAAAGACACGGTGTACATATAGATAAAAATATAATATAGGCCTATCATTTATTGCAGTAGAATATCTCAACCCATCTTAAAGAGCAAGCCCGCCAATCAGACGCATGTACTTATAACCGTTCTTACAGGCTATTTCTAGAAACACGATAATTGTAAAATAATTTACAGAAACTGTCCAAATTATAATTTTACATTGCGCAGTGATATAAAAATAAAATTAGTAGAAAGACTGAAAAAGTAGACGAGTACGACTCATTATTGAATGCATCTTCTTTCTTCAAACTCTTCAGCCCGGATTTAATATTTTGATCATAATTTGCTGCTATTTGTTTAATTATTTCCTCATATTTAATGATAATTTTCTTACATTTGCTGACATTTTCAGACATAATTTGCTGACCTTTAAAAGTCCATGTATAGAAAGTTTGGACACTGCAACCAGAGTTTCAATTGCGAATGTTGTAAATAAATTAAATGTTAGAATAATAAAGACAGTAGAAGATATTATATATGTTAATAGACTAACTCGAGTCATCTTAAAGTAAAACATGCTGCCGCATGAGGCAATCAGATATATGTACTTAACAACGTTCTTATAACAGAGTTATTTTTAGACAACGTTCTTAGAACGTCATTTCTGAAGCCTGACAATAACAATTTGGGAGAAATAGAGTATCGATGACCTTGATGTTCAGCAACCGGATCGGTTCATTTCTGATGGAGCCTTCAGTTGGCAAATTTGGCTTTGATGAATCTGTTATCTTTGGTTACTACAGTAGCTAATATTCAAAATGATGCGATGGATGATTTCAGTTGATTGTTAGTAAAGCAGTAAATGCGACCCACTACTAAAACTTAATTTCACTTAACGTCCAGTTTCTCAACCGAACATATGTTCGGAACATAAATTTTGTGACAAGTGTATATTTGTCTTAATTTAAACTACTAGTGAGGTTTTGTTTCAGGAATAAACACAATAGTTTTATTAAATGTTCTGTATTTGTTACTTATGCACAGGTTGATACTTTGCAGAGACGTTTGAAGGATAAAGAGGCCGAGCTAGACAAGCAGAATCAGCTGGTCAGGGTTGCTCAAAACTCCGCCCTCAACTCTGAGAAATCTGTAAGAGAGCTTCGTGACTGTATCAAAAGCAAAGACAAAAAACTTGACTCGCAAGATAAAAAGGTTTTTCTCATGTCATTTTCAGCAAACCAACAATAAAAGCTAACCTAATATGCATATCTTAGATCGTATAGTTTTACGTTATAAAATTTAACATTCAATCAATCAATATGGGTTTAACGTCGGTTTCATCATCTGACGACGATATCGGAGACGTCTTTAATAGAAAAAGCACAATTAACTGGTCCACTTAAACGCAATTGGCAAGTCACAAGTACTGAAAGAGAACAGTGGTCAACACTGGTCAAACCCCGTACAAGTCCATTTGTAAAATAAACTGAAAATAATATTGAACACGAACTCTGGACGAATTGCAGAGACATATAATTGGAATTACGTCCCTGATATCGTCGTCAGATGATAAACTGGACGTTAAACCGTTATTTGATTTGATTTGGATTAGGATTTATTACTCGAAACTTTGTAGCTTGGGCCTACGACAGCGAAGCCATTTACAAATGCAACTACATGGTTAAGATGTTAATTCTGTTATTAAATTCCGGCAATTCAATATTTTAAAATTGACAATTGTTTTAAATAAAATCTCATATTTATTGTTCTATGTCTTATTCGAGTATGTAATACTGACATTTATTACATACATGTCAGTATCACATGTATGTAATAAATCATAGAAATACTAATACACGTATATACACGTATATAGAGGTCTATTTGTACTTCTATGTAATAAATGTACAAGTTATTTAAATTGTATATTTATGGCCACTATTATTACATTTATCCTGAAACGAATTTAATACATCTGAATGCCAGCCAGCTAAAATAATTCAAATAGCTTTTTAATATATTATGTTCGTGGTGACTTTAACAGCATCACTTCATCAAGTGCACATTCAAACAATTCGAATAATACAATATATTTCCGGACATTCTATTTCTTGTAATGCGCAGATGTCAGTATTAGAAGGATTGGTTTCCTCTAAGGCTTCACAGAAAACACAATCTGCGAAACCGTCTACAGCCACTTCCGGTAAGCTCAACGAGTCCGTCAGTACGGGAAAGGACACGAATCCGGGAAGGTAGAATACTAAATTTAAATTATTATTCTGCCCTATTTCAATGAATTACGTTATAGTTGCTCTTTTAATTTATAGTTTAATGCCCACGCTCATTCAGTTTATACTAGGAATACGTATTCGGTATTTCTACTATAGCTCCGGAAAAGACAAAAATCCCGGAAGGTACTAAATTAATAATTATATGATATAAAATCGTTTTTAACAAGTAATTGCGTTACAATTGCGCCATTTTTATAATTCTTTATGCCCACGTTTATAAAGTGTATAAGCTTCGGAGAGAATATCCATCCGGAGGGATCTAAATTTGAAATAATAATTAGGGATATATCTTGTTGTATTGAAATAACATGTAGCCTATACGATAGCATTACCTATCTATAATCTTATACTTTCGCATTTTCAATAGAAATCATAATAAATGAAATTATATTAATTTATTTGGATTTCTTTTGCTCTTGTAAAGAAATAAATTTACCTATCTAGCTTCCCTTTGTTCACACACAGGCTTGGAGACGCTTTGTTAGGCCTCTGCACAGTGGCGGTTCTACACTAGGGCTAAAGGGGCTTAGCCCCCCAGTTTTGAGATTTAGTCCCCACCCCCCAGTTTTTGCTAAGCTTAGCCCAGCTAGCCCCCCATATTTTAACGAACTAAGCC
>JAQFZF010000396.1:0-18248 GCA_034695365.1 Enchytraeus norvegicus
GGCACTTTCAGCGACATGGCATTCCAGAGTACAAGAGATTAATTTTAAATGCTTTTTTTATCTATACTTCTTTTTTAGCGTATTAAAATCAGTTTTATCATATTTTTTAGCTCAGCGTCGTTTACAACCCAGGGCAATAAAAAATATAAAAATAAAAATAAAAAAACTACTAGGATAAAAAAGGAAATGATTTATTTGAAAAATGGGTTTTAAGTTCTTTCTAAAAAAAGTTTCTAACTTAAAAAATTCTTTTAAGTTCTTTCTTAAAACTTTTAATAGATTGTAAGTGGACTCTTAATGATAGTATCGGCAGACAGAGTGCGCTACATACCCGGGATCAGCGCGAGACCTCTTTATTTGCAGCGTCTGACAGATTGCCCTGCATACTCGGGATCAACGAGAGATCTCTTTTCTTGGCAGAGACTCTCAATCGCTCTGCACAGATTTAACTGGGGTTGCTTTCGCGGCTGTTTCAATCTAATATATCTCGAGTAACCGGGCCACGATTCATTCCGATTTCAATTAATAATTTTTAACCAAACCCACATGACTGTTTACGCACAGTGTATTAACATCCATTACATAATTATTATATTATTTATTGTAGAAATTTAAGTATTCTAATATCAACTTCACCTATTACCAAATAAATCTTTAAAACTCGATTAAAATTATGTCTATTGCTGATGAACCATCTTCCAACTTTACGGAGCTGGGAAATGATGGTTTAAACCTTATTCCGAATTCTCTTTCCGACTCTCTGTATTACATTCAGATTCCCGGTGGAGCTAGATGGTTTTAACCTCAATCCCAATTATATCCAAGCCTCTATTCATTGCTTGCAGATCGTGCCTCGTTTTAGTCGAGCCGGCCATTCATATTGTCAGATGGAAAGCGTGACCGGAGTCGACTATTCTCGAATTTTCCGCGAATGCATTATTTCCCCTGGAAGGGCTTTGCTTTAGCGCTTTTGAATTCATTCCCCCATATAAGTATCGTCCTATTGCACGCTTGTTTGCACTTACAGCTATCCAGTCCTCGTTTATTGCCAGTTAATTCGAAGAGCAAAGTTTAAATGATGATTTATGGAGCACCCTGTCGACGACGACTTGAGCTGAAATGGTCATAAATTCCTGCAACCTCGAGTCTCTCCTAAATCCCGAAGTACCGTAAGTCGAGAAATGGAATATTGTTATTGTATTCCGTTTGGCTTGTTTGGGAATAATATTATTCCTTGAGTGAAAATGGGGTAGGAATTTGGAAATCTTCTCTATGTGGAGTGGCTTGTCTTACATTCCTAAACTCTTCGCTCTTGTGAGACCCATGTCACAGAGCGAGATTTGAAATCTATTATCAAGTCTCTCTAAATTGCTATTACTGAGGCATATGACCGATGTGTCTATGACCTTTTTGCCAATATGCCCATATTGGCCTATGTGCCTAAATTAATATTGTTAGCATGCGCTTGAGTTTAGTGAGTCGATAGAATTTTTGTTAACGTGGAAACAGATTAAAAGAGTCAAAGAGAGCTGTCAACTTGTGTAATAGGCTGCTAGCTCTATTATGATATTTATGATACTAATTAGCAGCGATAATAAGTCTACAGTGTAATACACATATAATAGACAATAAAAGTCAAGGTTAAACTGGTTGATATAGATATAATTACAATTATAATTGAGCAGGATACAAAGTTTTGTTAGAATTCCATATTGAATGAGGATTTAACGTCCGGTTCCTCACCCGAAGGCGATGTCAGGGACGTCTGCAAGCAGTGTAACTGCAAGTGTTCTATACCACCAGAAATTGGCGAATCCTATCAAATTCACAGTACCGAAGTTGGTAATATGAGCTGCTAATATCTCTAAAATATTAATCATCAATTATTGAGCACCTTCTGTAGTCTATAAGTGAGCGTTTTCTATGCTCAACGATATGACATTACATCAATAAATTCGATACTACTTACTGACGTGTGTAATTTTTCCGTTAATTAGAGCTTCTTTGAGTATCGTAAACTTATTTAACTGGAAGCCTTGAAGTGTATGCCACTCAGACTGGCAAAACATACATTTATGGATTAATTGTAAAGTTACTCATAGTTAATGTCCAAATTAAGAACGTTCTGAATCAATATTATGTTTCTGATAATCAATGTTATTAAAAAAGCTTGTTACGAATTTAAAATAGAATTTATTTTATTACTTCAATAGCACACAACCTATTATTAGCATCATTAAGTGCATCAAAATTGCGAATTTAGTCCTATTGTATGACTTTGTATTTTAATGTTGCCTATGATACCATAAATTGATAAATTGTTATTAATTTGTAACTTGTAATTCATGATAATTAGATTTATTTGTAACTCTGAATATGTAAGTGCCACTTATATAAATAAATAAATAATGAGCATTAAAATACAATACAATACAATACAATATGGGTTTATTGTCCTTTTCATCATCTGACGATGATGAATTAAAAGGCTCGTCCATTACGATATCTTGCACCTTTTACACGATGTGTTATCATCATGTGTACAAATTTAGGCCGAAAGACTATATTCCGTTTTTGCATACGACCATCCATATATACTCCAATTATCAAACAGAATTAATTAAGGAAACTAGCGTGTTCTGTGATGTAAGAAAAGATTTAAAAAAAATAGCAATTGCACGATTATAACTCCAGTTTATCAACCCTAGCTTTAGTTTCGGACCAATCTAAGGATCTATTTTTCGTCAATCCTCTAGTCTAACCTGGTTACCTGGTTACAGGGTGCTTTCAGGTAACACGTTACTTGACCTCTGCAGGCTGTGTTCACAAATGATCTCCACTTTCCTCTGTCATCAGTCATAACCATCAAATCTTCTAATTTCATCTCTGTTACATTACAACCTCATCAACCACTTTATTCTTGGTAGACCTCTTCTCCTTTGGCCTTCTCCCATTCCAAACATGATTGATTTGTTTAGTCCATTAGCTCTGACTCCTCTAGTTTAGAACCTAGTCTATTCTAGTCTAAACTAGGAGTTTTACATTAATTTTCCTAAATAAGAATTATTGATCGCTGGTGGCTTCGAGCTTGTATTCGAATAGTGTGTTTACTTACATGTCGAAGCTGTGCGTTACGACATTACGTGAAGAACAATATTAGTCCTTTTCTATTTGATTCGAACCATGAGCCTGTGTAACCCGAGTCAGACGCTCAACCGATGTACTAATTGGCTCAGACTTGAGTCATTCTGAATCATAAATATTATTTATATCAACATTCGCAGACATTTATATCTCATAATAGTAACAATGAGAGATAAAACGTAATGTCGAATATTATTGAGCCTTGGGGACAAATAGAAATAACGTTGCTGAGATATTGACTTAATTAAGCGGCTCAGAATTTTGCTTTAGGCGCATGTTGACCCATTTATATGCTGACCGTGTTGAGTCCGGGATACTTGAGAATTGACTAACCGAATACTGCACGTGTTTCGTAAGAGCCGACGTAAACCGATACTGCAATGAAGGGCAGAGTAGACTGGGCTATGGCTTCTGTGTATTTGATCAATTGGGATATTTAATTCTAGTCTTGCTACATGTACATCGTGCGTGGCCTATCGCAGGCTAGACTACTTTTCACTTCACTGTTTCAAGAAGCGCATCTGTGATACCTCGTATATATAGGCGCTATAAAATGTAATGTTGTATTGTATTGTATTATTCTGATCGACAGTAGATCAATCAATCAATCAGTAGCTTTTATATAGCGCACTCTTAACTTAGGTCTCAGAAGAGCTCTTGAACAGTGACGGGTTAAGTAGCCTAGCCTGCCATAAGCACAACCGAAGTGCAGGACCTCTGCTAATCTGAAATTTGAGCGACCAAAGGGTCAAGTACACAGAAGTCATGGCGCAGACCACTCTGCCTTTCACTGCAGCATCTGTGTTAGTCGCCTCTTACGACACGTGTAGTTTTCGGTTGGTTTAAATTCTCAAGTTTCCCGGAACCAACACGGGCAAGATATGGCCATGACACATGTAACTAACGTAGTTGTGTTTGACAGTAGATAGGGACGCTTACAGTTGCATGGTCTGTTTGCAACGTGCCTGACATCATCTTCAATTGCGATACCGGACGGTAAATCCTCACTGTGCCGTATTGTATAGTATTGAGCTAATAAAATAATAATTATAAATACTCTAATTTAAGTAAAATTAGATGTTAAGCTACGTTTCAAGTCCGTTTCCATATCGAAGGATACAGTCAAAGACGTTAGAATGTCGTCCGATGCTATACTGTCAGATGTTAGCATTAGCAATAACAAAACAAACTGTGTTAACGATGATTACTTGCAGGAAACAAAGCTATAAGTTATCCACACACTCTTATAACCTGAATGCTATACTAGGAGGTTTAGACAGGAGAGACGTTATAAGGCTTGACCAGCTAGCTGGACACTTTTAGCCTTAAATCCCGTAGTCAGCCTTGCAGAGCTTGATGAATAGATGCCGTCAAACCTTCGCCAGGAACACGGAGACAATTTTAACCGGCATGATCACTATCTTACCAGTTCACTGCCTAATGGCAGGTCCTTAGCTTAAATTCAGTTATTTCCTCCTTAGATATGTTAATTTAATCATTGTCGGTTTTAGGGATAAGTGGACTTGCACCGTGTTTGACCAGTGTTGACTCTGCTCTCTTTCAGCACAAGTATATGACTGCGTTCGAATGGACCAGTTAGTATTGTTTTTGACGTTGGAGACATAAAACTGGCGTTAAACAATATCGCGTTTTATTTTATTAGAACTTTGTACGTATCAACTAAAATAAATTATTTATTATATCCAGACATGGTAAGCAACAAACATTCTAGCAATATAAAAACCCTGTCAGCTTCAACTATATCAACATGGATTCTGCTGTAATTACCTGCTTGCCTTTCTTTCATCTAGCTCTGTTAACTGGATTGGTTTCTTAGCTTTGGCTTTGCACCGTAATGGATCTTAAATGTTCCATATCGGACCGGTATAGTCTTCCTATAGTGCTTGATGTTGTCATGTCGACGGTGGCACTCTAGTTGCTGTTTTCTGTTTCTAAGCACTGTTGATGAAGCTACTGTTGTTGCTACTGTTGCTACTGTTTTTGCGAAAAATTCTAAATTGACTTTTTCACTGTGCCTAAAATTAAGATTTAGATTTGTGCATACATGAAAGGTTTGTGTTTTATATTAATTTATGCTTACTTCCTTAAAAATGAACATTGAAGATTGTCATTCGTTTTCTCACACCGACGCGATATTAGGGACGTTTCGATATTCTAACAATTGCGTTATATTTACGTTATACTTCAAAAACGACGTCTTATAAAATTTAAAAGCAGTTCTTTTTTCGAAATATTTATATAATAATTTATCAAATGGCTACAAGATTCTGCCTAAACGAATATAAAAAATAGAAATCATGATTGAAAACTCTGTAAAAATGTGGGGTTGTCATGTGTGGAAATGGAAGAAAGAAAACGATATTACCGCTATATTCAGTGGCATCCTTATTCGAACGTGTAGACATAGGTCTAAGTCGGTCTGTTGGAATAAAATGCGTTGACCATTTATTAGGTTTACTTTCACGAGGAACGCTGGTGATGCAGTTTTACTACCATTGTAAATCTAGTAGGAATCGGGCGTCATGTAGGTAGGTAAAGCGGCGTAAGGGGGGGGGGGGTTTGGGAAGAGTTGTGAATAAGAATAAGGATGGGACGATGAGACAATAAGACAAAGTAGGAAGGAATTTGATGATCAAATATAGGTGCTATACAGACAAATTAGGTAAATAATTCTGGACGATTTACATTGGTATCGAATCTTTGTGACAGCAGCATTATAGATTGACTTGAAATGTTTAAAATGTAACCCAAACCAGACTCTTAGCCAACATGGCCTTTGGCTCATTCAATTTTATGCGTAATTAAAAGATTGTGTCATTGCCTAAAAATAAGACTTAGAGAATATTTGAATATTGTGGAAAAGCAAAGGGGAGGGGGATAGATTTGTGGTGACGACGGGAGGGGACCGGGCTAGGTTGGGGGGGGGGGGGGGGTTGTGGGGACGATATAGGGCTGCGGTCCTGACCTTACCGGCTGCCACTGAGACTTGATTTACGGGCTCGGTGCGAGGCGAGCCGGAGCTGCAGCGACCGGTGAGTCTTTATTGAGGATGTACCGGGGATTTGGCCGTGTTGAATCTGACAAGCATAAGAATAGACCAACCGAAAGCTGCACGTATTTTGCAGTACTTTGCCGATTAACGCAGCTGCTGGTTGAGGAGACCCCTCAGCCTTTCAAAAATCACAATTATCTCCAAGAAAATATGAACTTGCCGTTGGACAGTCCGGAGAGAGAGAGAGAGAGAGAAGAGAGAGAGAGAGAGAAGAGAGGGGGAGGGAGAGCGAGAGAAAAATCTTGAATTTGATAAGTTATCGGGGATTTTATTTTGTATTTGAGGTACCTGAGATTTAATATTCGGTATTCAGGATTTAGTACTGACTTGCTAAGATATATCTGAATTTGTATGATTCCATATCAAATTCCATATACATTGTCAACTGATGCGGCGACCGGTGAGCCTTGAGTCTTTTCTTTAAATCAGCGTAAACGTTTAGTCGTCTGATTCGCAATGCTGCAATCCTGATTAGATTGGCCTGGTGAAACGATGAGGTGAAATACAATGTACACTATGTTTGCGATGCTATATAGTTACCTTCTTATAGTTTTAATATTTCAAATATATATGATTTCGTTACTATAACTGTGTCAATGTAGTAGTGTAATAGCTCTAAAATCTAGACTTTATTTCTAATATCAAACAATGGCTACTATTATTGCTTAACCTCACAGAGCCTAGGCTCTTTTATGGTCTCCATCTTCTAATTTGTTTATTTGTTTATATTTATATTGTGTTTACACCTATTGCATGTAAATGTGTTGAGATAAACAAATAATAGAAGGTAAAAAATAGCTACTGCTACAATCAGTACCGAAATGCCTACAGTTTTGACATTATATAACATTTCCTGGATTAGGAAGGGCCAGATGCTTGTTTAAGACTTAAGATGTAAGTTCACAGTTTTACAAGTTCTCAATTGGAACATATTATATTATGGCAGAAATACTTGACTTCGTTTTGCTAAAAGAATTATCAATAAATGAATTATCAATTATTTTTGGTTGAAATAGTACTATTGTAATGTTATAATTTCTCCACTCGTGGCATTCCTTTGCGGCGCGCGGTATGCTGTTAAAACTATTACAGTTGCACTGTTTCATACAATCCCAGAAATTTCTTCCTTCTACAGAATGCTCTTTGTTCATTCAGAACGTAGTCGATCATTGTTCTCCACTGATGTCTATCCTCTGTGCCATTAACACTGTTACAATTGCACTGTTTCATGCAAAGCCAGGAATTCCATCCACTTTCTATTAGAATACTCCATCTCTGCCGCTCTCCGTTCAGAATGTAGTCGTACCTGGTTCGCCACTGGTGTCTGTCCTTGTTTGCACAGTATGCTATTAACACTGTTGCGGTTGCATTGTTCATCAAGTGCCAAATTCTGTTCTTTCTCTCAGAATACTGCAATATATCTGTCTCTATCTCTCTCTTTCTTTCCTCTCTCCTACAGACCGTTGCCCTTAGCGCAGTCACGCCTTCTCTCTCAGGATGATTGTGAATTTGTGACCGTAAAGTCCTCACAGTGCCGGAGTTCCCTCTTGAGAGCAATTTCTACAACTCTACTGGCGACTAATTTTATGTGAACATTTTCAGTCGCACTTGGAGACAGTACTGCAAGTCAATGCTCATCTGAGATCTATATTATGATGGCAGAAGATAGGAGGTTGTACTAAGTAAATAAGAGAGTGGTGTAAGGCTGGGCCAGCAGCGTATTCATTGAACACTGGTTACCACTGTCTGAAGCCAGTGGCACAATCGGTTAGGTTTCCTGCTGCGGTTCAGTTGGTATGGGGTTCGAATCCAAGGCTCGCTCGTCACTGATATCCTTTCGAAACATGAAACTGATATTAAACTCGGCTTAGCTCTTTTAGCATCCCACCCGGTTTCCAAAGGTACTCAATTCAAATCCCAGGGTTCACCCGTCGTTCATGTCGTCTACCATCCGCGAAACTGAGGATAAATTTAACTTTATTATTTACAATCATTCGACATTTATTTCTATCATTTATTCGACCTGATTGAAAATCTGTAACGCTGTTACATTCTTCGTTCCAAAATTAGCAGACCGATTGCTTGATCGATATAAATAAATTGTGGATATCAATTTCTGTGAAAGTTTTCTTGTATATAGAAATAAATAAACATACATGCTATGGGCATTGAAATGGGGTGAGATTAAATGTGTGGCAATTAAATTTGTAGTCGAATCTGCTCTGATTTTTAAAATGAAATAATAGCTAAATAAGCAACGAGAGCGTCTCCGTATAAAATAACGGGAAACCACATCCGAAGTACAGTTTGTCTTGACAACGGGTATCACTAAAGGTTTATAATACAAAGCATCTGTGATGAGGTAATGTTGTTGAAAAACAGTGTGCTAATAAATGAGCGAGATAGTACACTTTGAAAAAGAATTTGTGACTCGCACCTGTCACCCAGCAGTGCACTAAAGAGAGTTATGTCCTCATGGAACAATTGTCCAAATAAAGACAACGAGGACATGTGCACTTTTAAGTGGCTCTCAGTGCAAACTTTATTTGTTCATAGTTGTGCGACATAGGACTCATTTATTGAGAGTGTATCCAGCATTTGGTACGATGAAAATCGTGGATTGTAAGGATTTGGTATGATGAAAATCGTGGATTGTAAGGATTTGGTATGATGAAAATCGTGGATTGTAAGTATTTGGTGTGATGAAAATCGTGGATTTGATTGGGCATTATATCAATCAATCAATCAAGTGTCAATACCATACAAGACATCGATTCTTTAACGTCCGATTTCTCATCCGAATGCGATATCAGGGATGTCTCACGCAAACTCTACAACCGAAGGCCAATACTATACCACCAAAACACTTCGCCCAGAGACCGATAAGGAAAGGGTCTAACGTTCGGTCTGACATCATCTAACGACGATGTCAGGGACGTCCCAAGCGGAATTCGCAACTACAAGCAGTTTAGTACCACCTCAACACATTTGCTAATGCATAGACCAGTTTGCAGGACTCAGAAAAGTGGCGCGATACGTCAAGATGACGTAATCTGACGTCAGAATTTATGATTTACTGTAATTTATTCATAAATATTTATAATAAATACAGCAATTCCGAGGGTCTCCACTCATCTGACTGTGCCTCGACTTCAAACGCCGCCACACACCGTTTATTTAGTTCTCGCAAAATTGCATTCATTCAGCGACATCTCGCGGCAGCTGATTGCTTATTTCGTAAATAAAAAAACCCTGAATCTCGATTGGTGGCGACTGCGCCAGTACTGTAGCAGTAGAGATTAGTTGAGGAAAAAATGACCGTCAGTCTGACATGGCTGATAACATGGCTATCGTTGTTGGTAACATGATTGCAACATGGTTGATAACATTTTAACAAAAAACATGCATGGCTAATAGCATGTCTAATGACATGGCTGAATGCATGGTTAATAAAGAATAACATGGTTAATAACAATATTCTGATTGTGTTTATTAAATTTAAATTTGTATGCACGTTTGTTTTTGCTCGGAACTGTTAATAGCCTATATATGGACATTGCAATACCTTGCACTATGTTGTGTATTTGCACTTGCCTCACTAATTTGTTTGTTCTCTGTTTGTTCCATTGCCTTCTGGTGAATAAAGATTGATATATATAACATAGCTAGTAACATGGTTAATAACATAGATGATAATATGATTAATGACATGGCTGATAATATGATTAATGACATGGCTGATAATATGATTAATGACATGGCTGATAATATAGTTAATAATTGCAATATTGCTAAACATTGTTAACAACATGGCTAACATTGCTATGCGATATATTGGTTAAGCGTGGTTCGCTTCGGCCCATGTGAATGTGATTGAAGAGTATTGGGTTCGTTCCAACTTCCCAGGTCTGTCTATACAGTATAACTTCAGCACCCTTGGGCACGGCTGCGATCGACGCTTGGTATTTTAATTAGGTATCTAAGCTTACTATGTTAATGCACTCTCACCGACAAAGACACGATAATCAAATGATATGGCAGGGCAGCTGGCGTACAAAAATATCAAACACATAAAAAAAACTAAAAGAAACTGTATATATGTGCATCTTTCATTTTTCGTGAATATGAAAGGAAGAAAATGAAATCGACGGTACTCCACTCCTCAACTAACCTATAGTACTTAAAACAGCTGCCGTCGTCAGTTTCATTGTGCAATTGCAACAATCAAGGAGTTTGCTACAGACGCCTAATTGAGCTCATACGAATATGTACAATCGGCGCCGCAGGTGAACTGTTGATGGAATACGAAAGAGCTTTAAATAAACAAGTCTGGTGGAAAACATTCATATTTTATTATGCCAATTAATTCACTAGAGAGACGTCCCAGACATCACCTCTTAATGAGGCAAAGAAACGGCCGTTAAATTCTTGTATTGCATTGAAGTTATCATTGAGTGCACATGGAAGCCGTACTTGAACAGTTTAATTGCTTAGTCCGCCAGCTGTATGTGTGTGGTTCGAAATCCGCACGAGGCTCGTCCCTAATATTGCCTTCTGACAGAGAGATAGACGTTAAACTAACTGCAACTTTTACTTTGTGGTAACTTTACGTAACTCATGGTATCTCGTGGTATTGCGTTCTCTTCGGTCATGTGCTGTGCATTTGCATCTGTGTTCTGGTGGTTTGAAGCTGTCAGTGGTTGCACCTTTCGCTTGGGACGTCCCTCACATCACTTCGAAGAAAAAACCGGGCATTAAATTCTGATTGATTGATCTAGAGTCACCATTTTCTCATGAATGTTTTAACTTTGCTTTGAACGGATTAGTGGCCTATGTAAAGTACATTTGACGACATAAAGCTTAAGTATGCTAGCAACTAGAATGCCTAAACGTCTTCCATTCTTTCAATCATTGTATGCTAGTTTACAAAATGGCAACTACTTATTTCGTTCCATGAATTCACACTGTACTGTATAAGAGAACCTTAATGGATGATAAAATTATTGTCAACATATTTTCCACAATGTTTTCTGGTCCCAGCTGAAATAAAGCATGTTTTGAAGTTTTGCCGTCTCGTATTTAATTAAAGATAATATTTAATCCGTGCTCCGATGTCCTACAACTTCCTGATGTAGTCAGTCACTCGTGAGTTGGAGATAAAAGACAAGGAAATCTTAGTAATGAATACGAAGAAAGATAGTAATGGAGAGCATAGGCGGATACCCATGAGAGGGGAGGAAGGGAGGGGGGTCCGGATTTGGTCCGACCCCCCTAGTGTTTGTGAGATGGAAAGAGCATGAGTATATTTTCAAAACAAAAGTCAAGTAACGGTTTAACGTCATTTTATTACTAAAACTGTTAAAAAGTCCCTGATAGCATCTAATGACAATATTATGGCGAGCAACAACAACAACGATATTAGGGACTTTTCAACCTTTCTTTGGATGAAGATGTTAGTAGCTTACATAAAATTTCTATGCACATATTTTGACTCCTCAAGAAGAAAATTTGAGGCATTTTGCTTTAGAAATATGGTCAATAACTCTGCATTGTGACTTTTATTTCTGAGTGTGTGACTATTTTCCTGTATCCTTTTAAATGAGATAGATTTTGTATGGCGAGCATAAAAGAAATATGATGTAAAACAGTTACTATTTGGACCCTTAAAATTGTTTGGACCCAAAAAATAGTTGACCCCCAAAACGTGGGCCATATCTGCGCTCATGATTGAGAGAAATAAAGAAGAAGAATTAACGAGTGGAGAACAGAGACCTACGATGTCATTACAAATGACGAATCCAATTTGACTTTGAAGTAACTGATCCAACAAAGAACTACAGGAGCAATAAGTATGGGAGTGGGACATTGATGATAGAGAGAGAGAGAGAGAGAGAGAGAGAGAGAGAGAGACAGCGAGAGAGATGTTAGAGAGAGTAATTAAACCCTTGCATTACTAAAGGTTTATCGTCCGTGTCATAGTCTATCGACGACATCATAGTCGACATAATGATAGTTGGAGAAAATGTATGGATAGTAAAATCAATTTATAACAAGGGATAGTATAAATGGCTTTTTCATGTCGAGTTATGATTTTTCCTTGTCTGATTTTACTGCCCTTGGCTACTGCTGATATTTACTTGGCAAATTTGTTTGATATTTCCTCACCTTCTCAGGGAGAAAATGTATAAACAAAATGATAGCAAGAGGAACTTAACTTTCACAATTATCTCAATAGTATAGATAGTTAATTGCTATAATTATGAAAATCTATCAATCAAAGAGGATTTAAGTCCGATTCCTCATCCGAAGGCGATATCTACTTACACTATAGTCATATCTATTATATCGTAAGTTAAAAATGATATGCAGATAAACTATCCCTACAAGCTACGTAGACTAAAGTGACTAATACCAGAGTGAAAACAAAAAATAACTTTTATGGCCCTCAGGAGTACGGTAGAATGATGGTTGACGTAGCTAAACCGTAAATTAAAACCATCGACTACACGTTACAAGACAAGAAGTTGCGCAAATGAAATTTAGAACTTGTCCAAAGGCGAGCTGACGCCGATAAAGAAGAAGAGGAAGTCGTGTCAAATGACGTCACGCACTTGTCTTTTCCTTGTACAACGGCATCGGTCGATAATTCTACTTTACACCAGTCGGTATCCAGGGGGAAGAGGGCTCACTCCTTGCAAGTCTTGGATTGCGATAAATTTTAAATTGTACGGTTGTGCCAAAGTTACAGCAAATTTGGACTTAGATTATCTTACATAGAGTTGTTTGATTTTATTTGTTTCGGTTTCACATATACCGATTGGATTGCATAGTAGGTAGAACGCTTGCCGGATGAAAAAGATGTCACTGGTTCGGGTTCCAGACGGGTCCGTCTCTGACAATATCCTTCGATTGCCAGTGGAAGCTAGAGCAGATATATGATGGATGGGTTAATCGTACCGCTACCGTACACAACGCAAGTAGAAGTTTAGCACATACAGGATGAGTGAGTTTTAGATAACTAGACGTCTCTGATATTTTCGTCAGATGATGAAACTGACGCTAAACCCCGTTTTATATTTTAATCGTTGTCACCTAATGAGTCAGTCGGACCTAAATCAAAAATTAACCCCCCCCCCCCCCCAACTTGTAAATCAGTCTGGAACCTCCACAGTTTACACTCCAGCGCCATCGACAACTGAGATTCCATCAGATGTCGCTAAATGTCCTCTCTCAGTGTCCATTACTGTGCATAACAAGCCGCTTATTCCAGTTATCGAGGACTGACCGAGCATATTCGGCTGTCCAACAAGTAGGCCTTCTGATTGATTCGACTGGCTGCAACCGTCGATCATAATTCGCTGAAAACGTCAATTTTAAACGTAATACGTCAAACGAAAACGTCAAACGTTACCTCTGGAAGAAAAGTGTTTGCCGATAAGACAAATAAGACGGGAGGGGGGGAGAGGAGGGGGGGGGGTATGGCCGAGTGGTAAGAGCCTCGGCCGCAGAAGCAAGTTTGGTATGGTAATTCTCACCTTATCAGATATTTCTTGACTGGCTCCATGCCACACAATATTCACCTGAGTCACTTTATCGTTCTAGAAACAAGTACAGCAGTTCTAATATTACTGTAACAGTCAGTAACTGTACAGTGTAGACACGGTACAGTTACAGACTATCAGAATTATGAGTAGGAACAGGGATTGGGGTGGAGATGGGGTTAGGGTCTGCTTAGGATTTGGCCAGCATTGGTTAAACTTGTTGTACTTGTACCGTCAACGTAAATTCGCGCACCTGAGACAATTTTCCACCGGAGAGCGCTATGTCTTCCAATGTACGATGGGATGCCCATCAGGATATGCCTAACCGAGTAACTATTAGCCGGAGCCCTGCGAGACTATACAGTCCTTGATCGATTGAGGATTGACCCGCTTAACGAATGAACGCTTCGCCGAACTATGGAAATCTAAACACGCCTTAAGTTAAAAACAGGGAGAATAAGGCATGATTATAGAAATGTTTTGTTCCCGTGTTGGGTCCGGGATATTTGAGAATAGTCCAACCGATAACTGCTTTTGTTTCGTAAGAGCCGACTAACGCAGATACTGAGGAATGCAATGGAAAACCACCTCAGAAACCTATATTTTCCTTGAACAAAGGCATCATTTTAGGTGTGGAAAAGGCAATGCCTTTGTGATGAGACCGACTTATTAGGTTAGTCTTTTGGTGTGCTCATTAAAGAGCGAGATAGTTGATTGTGTATGAATTTTTGCTTTGGACTTGTCACGTGGCAGAGCACTGGATAGATAGATAAAACTGTTTGAACGCTGTACGAGAGTGTTTTATAATGGTCGGAATCGTCTCTAAAATCATCGTTAGATGATGAAGCCTACGTTAAACCCATAATTATTGTATTTTATTTTATTAATTCGACTTAACTGTTTATTATTTATTAAATGAATAGTGAATAAAAATGAGATTTTAATAAAGGAACATGGCTTCATGATGGTAACATCAATAATTATAACAACTAAAAAGCGGTTTAACGCCCGGCTCGTCATCTGATGATGATGATGTCAGGGACGTCTCAGACATCACACTAGCTGGAAACCCAAACGCAGCCGAAAAGACATATTCAAGAAAAAACGAACGGAGAGAGAGAGAGAGAGAAAGAGGGGAGATAGGGAGAGAGAGAGAGAGATAGAGAGAGGGAGAGAGAGAGAGAGAGTCTCGAACGATATTTCTTGAGTGTTAAACGCTTAAGCTGCGCAGTAGGATCGCTTGTCTTTGATGTTCAAATGCGTTCAGAAAGGTTGGTGACCTTTCAAAGATCGTCAATGCTATAAATTAAACCGTATTGCATCAACAACGTAATAAAACTACAAATATCATCCAACCATCGCATTAAATGAATATGATTAATTATTAATATTAAATTTATTAGATTAAGGTGTCAATTATTACGATTTATTGGTGATAATCACAATCCTGATTATAATCGTAAATTATCATTTTGTTCTTGATAAGCACGTGCGCCTGTCATGCTAGAACACATGCGAATATTATTTACTATGTCTATCAAGTCATAACATGTGTTTTCATGTGTCTAGCATCTTATTATTATGTGGGGGACGTCAACTTAAAAATCGCCAATTTGACAATCATTCTCAATTTTGTCTATATGTCAGTCTATCTATGAGTCCATCTCTCTCTCTCTTTCTCTCCCTCTCTCTCTCTCTCTCTCTCTTTCTCTGTCTCTCTCTCTCTCATCTCGCCGATTTCCTATATCGTCTCTCCAGCACGTCATCTATTCGATAAATATCGATGGATTTCAGAAAGTGCGTGTCAACTTTCTTCTTTCTTATCATATCGTGGGGAGACGTCATACTTCCATCTTGCTTCGATTCTGTCTATATAAAGAAATGCTATGAAAAATCAATCAACTATGATTCAACGTCCGGTTCTTCGCTCGAATCTGACATAGGAAACAGAACGTGTAATACATGACATATCTGATAAACGGATACTGTATCTATCTCTAGTGCACTGCCAAATGGCAGGTCCAAGGAACATATTCTGAAACACAGTCTTCTATCACGCTCTCTAATGAGCACCCCATCAATCATAAAGTTGATCCCATCGAAAAGGTCATGCCTTAACCACACCCAAAATGTAACCTTCATCTTGGGAATATATATTCTGACTTCCGAGGTGGTTTCCCGTTGCCTTCTTCAGTCTGAAGTATCTGCGTTAGTAGGCTTTTACAAAACATGTGCAGTTTTCAGTTGGTCTATTCTCAAGTTCCCCGGATCCAACACGGGAATGATACTGTATAAGCCTATAATAATAATATGTCCATTATTTGTTTATTTAATATTATTATCATTATTTAGTTATTACTATCAGACCACGAGAGCCTACGTGGTCTAATGGCAGCACTGCGGCCTCTGAATCATGAGGTCGTGGGTTCAACGCCCAGTGTAGACTACGAGTTGTAAGCATTGGCAAGCTACTTTAATCTCCATCGCTATAATAGCAAGCAGTTGGTGTACATTTACCAAGACACGCTTTAACGACTGCGCTAGCTAGCCGAATTTGGAAACGAATCCCGGCTATCTCGCCATCTGGCGAGATCAATAGCATACGCTGTTATTATTATTCATGAGCACACCGTCGATGGGGTGATGAGGGTGATGGAGAGGCTCGCACTAAGGCTAGCTAGGGGAGGGGAATTATGACTAGATAAAATGAAGAGCTTGGGGGGGGGACCATCATATATTAGACTTTTATATGGGGCGCTCCAACAAACTTGAGGTGGATGGGGCTCATGTGAAGCTGTATCATTGTTCTTAATTTTTGACGCACAGCGAAAACACAATCATAGGCCTACTCACAAGCAATCAAACAATCGGCGGCCATTGAGGAAACAATGTTTCCTATCTAGCTTGACCACCCATACACCATAATTATTATATAAGCATACAAGAACATGCCGTACTGCAGTAGTTAATTAAAAGCCTTATCGAATATTATAGTTTTAATTTTTTAGACATTGGTAAACAGCGGTTATGGGTATCGAAGATTTACACGTAGACTTTTCCGAATAGGCCTACTTGATCCTGAACTAGGTGTTGAACGCTCTGGAGCCCATATTTGTCTTTACCCGGTAATTTTAAGTAGGCTACACCTCGATAGCAAGTAATTTATAGTGAATAAGATAGTACACATATGTAGTAAAATATTGTATAAGTTAGATAATGAACGATAATAGGATGTATCTTTCGTTAAGATCTTCGAATAATACTGCTTGAAATAGGCTGTGTATGTTTAATTCTACACCTTGCACCTCTTTACTCGTTGTTCTCAAAATCCAAGCCCACATATCGTGCCTATCAACCTGCTTGACGATAATCTACTGATATCTGGCAGGCCAGGTTACGCAAACCCTCACCGTTCAAAAGCGCTTCGGAGACTTAGTTAACATTACAACTGCTGATTGATTGATCTGGTAACTGGCTAGAATCTGCAGGCGAGAAAAGAAGAAAGCAGTAAAATTTGAGCTTGCATAATGATTTCAAATATTTATTATTGCAATCATTATAAATATTTAAATATATATATATATATATATATATATATATATATTTAAATATTTATAATGATTGCAAAATATTTACTTTATATGTAAGCTTATGTGTTTCTGGACCTCAAAAAATAGGCTAAGGTAAATAAGGTATTTTCCCTTCTTGGGTCCGGGAAATTTGAGGATAGACCATCCGAAAACTGCACGTGTCGTAAGAGGCGACTAATGTAGCTGCCACAGTGAAGAGCAGATTGGTTTGTGCCATGGCTTCTGTGTACTTGACCCTCTGGTCACTCAAATTCAAGATTAGTTGAGGTTTTGCCACATCATTGTGGCATATGGCAGGCTAGGCTCCTCTACCTTTCACTGTTCAAAAGTCCTTCTGAGACTTAAGTTAAAAGTGCGCTATGTTAAAGCTTCTGATTGATTGATTGATTGATTGATTGATTGAAGGTAATGTTTTCTAGCAATTATTGTGAAAATCATTAGCCTGTTTAAACCAAAATTGGCTAATAGGCCTGTGAACTTTTTCTAATGTTCGCTTCCGCTACATTAAACATCAAATCACATAATTTGCAGAGATATTCAGGAGATGTCGTAATCAACATAGAGAATTCACGGTGGCCTATCTATTTCTTCGTTTAGTTCCGATCCTGAAATCAGACAAAATTATGTCAACAGAGTTTCTTGCACTTATTTTACAAACCATACTAATTCTTTGCCTTTGCCGTAGATAGACAAAGCCAGCTAATGCCAGATAGGGCAATAAATACACACTATAAATCTTCCCGGCGCCCAGGGTCGTCCAATGTCATCCATCTACCCCAATTTTTACCCAATAAATTGACTCGAAACTAACCACCATCATTATAATTAGGTGTTTCCCCCTAATTAGGACTTCCCCCCCAAAAAAAACAATTCGGAAATTTGGCCTGAAAATCTTCTCCC
>JAQFZF010000397.1:0-18244 GCA_034695365.1 Enchytraeus norvegicus
ACTCGAGATGTTGGAATGAATATGGAAATTTCATCTCTTACTTCTGTGCCTTCTACTTCAGAGAGTAATGAGAAAACTTTATCAGCGTGTAATAAGAAAACTATATCTTGTGGTGCTCTACCATTTGTTTCTTTTTGGAACATGCCAGACTTTTCTTCTGCGAATGTTACGGGTAGAAATGAAGAAGCTATAACATCGTCGGATTGCAGAAATATGGGTGAAACATCTTCTTTTGTTGCTAAATCTTCTTGTTCAGTCACAAATAAAAACAATTCTTCATTTTCTGCAAATGCTGCGAGTAGAAATAAAGAAGCTACAACATCGTCTAATGGCAGAAAAAAGGGCGAAATATCTTCTTTCATTGCTATATCTTCTCGTTCCGTCACAAATAAAAACGATTCTTCTATCAACGCCTTGCGTCACGCTTTCAATAAACAGAAGGAATCATCGTCATTTGGTGCTGCGTCTCACATTATAGCAAGAAATAAGAATGTATCATCTCTTACAAAGCCGCATTCTGCTGTAACAAATGAAAACGAACCAATATCCGCTGCTAAATCTCAAAATTCTGACAAAAAAGAAGCAAGCACTTCCGGATCTGTTTTACATTTTAAACGCAAAAATGAAGAATTTGCGTCTAATGGCGTTACCGGTGCTTGTTTCAAAAAGAAGAAAGCATTGTTATCTACAAGATCTCGGTTTATTCCTATAAAAAGAAAAGAATCGGCTTGTAACTCTGTCGAGAAAATAAAATTGTTAAACAATTTGCTGCGTAATGAGAATAGTAAACTGATTAATCTAACGCAAGGTTATAATGCTAGATGTAACCTGAGGAAGAATATCACTGGTGATGTAGAAATGAAGGGTAAAGCAATTGATAATCACATGTTGTCATCAGTTGTTGATAATGGTAAAGTGCTGCCATCAGTCGTAGAGAATAGTAACACATTACCAGTTATCAATAATAGTAAAACACTACCGATATCAGTTATCGATAATATTAAAATATTATCCATTGTCGGAAGTGACATAACATTATCAGTTGCAGACAGTGACAACACATTATCAGTTGTAGATAGTGACATGGCATTATCAGTAGAATGTAGTAATGTGGATAGTCTTAAAGTAGATTCTTCTACATCAAGTAAACACCAATCAGATGCAAGGCCATTTGTAAACAAATGCAGTGCTTTAGATGAATCATTTAACCCGTTACAGATCATCGGCATCAGAAAGAGCACTGCGGCTAAGAGTCGTAATTCCAGTGTTTCTTCAAATTCTTCACAAAAATCTACTGATGCGTCTAGATCGAATGAAACACAGCCGAAAGTTCAGCCATTGAATCATTTTAATGGTTTGAGGATTAGTAAGATTAGGCGTAGATGTACAAAATCAGTAACATTCAGTAGTGAATGCACTAGTGATGTCTTACAAAATGTTGGTAGGTTGTCCAATGCAATGGACACTTCAGAATCTTTAGAGCTTCCAGATAACAATTCCAATGAATCCTTAACGTTCCGATGTGTAAAAAACAGGCCATCTGAGAAATCTACAGAATCTGAGAACATATCTGCGAATAAATCGACTAACGGGAGTAGTGATGGGAAAGCCGGTAGAGTTTTGTCTTGTGGGTCCACGACAGATTCTAGTCAACTTAATAAAAAAAGTGTGGCATCTACGTGTGATGGAATCATCGTAGAATCATCAGCAACTGAATTGGGTGTTAAGAAGTTTGATGAGCGATCACGGGTCACTAAAACGCTCAGCTCACCATCTGATAAGAAACCCGGCAGGGAAATACCCCATACAATTACTATCAATTCTGATAACGACACGAGCGATGATGATGACGCGCTGCTACCTATCCCTCGCTTTATGAGACGAGAAATAAGTGAAAGAGGAATAAGATCTGATGGTCAGAACTGTCAACAAAAAGATAACCACTACAAGAATTATAATAATAATGATGATAGTGATGTGGAGCCGTGCACCCCTCCCAGTGAGATGATAGAGGGTGTCAGCACCTCGGCTGGCATTCTGGGTGCTCAACAACAACAACATAATAGTGATAATAATACTATCTCGTATGATTCAGAGATGTATATTAAGGAAGTCTGCAACACGGCTGACCTCCTGGATGAACAACAACACGATAATGATGATAATAATAGTGATGTTGGAAGCGATAATTGTGATGATAAGCCTTGGTGGTGGTTACCGCCGGTGCTTGGTACACCATCAGATGGGTCAGAGGATCTCAGTGGTAGATCAGAAAGGAGCCTTGATCTCAGATGCCTGAGCAGTTCTGAGATGGACATGTCCTGCAGTGATGATGATGATGTTGGCCGGCCCTGTACCCCTCCCAGTGGGGATGTCAGCATGACGGCTGGCATTCAAGTCAAGCTACAACAACAATACAATGACGAGGCTGAGCAAACTCTAGAGTCTCAGCTCTATTTAAGTACCAGCAGCGAAGGCTCTTCATCTGAGGATGACGATATTAAGTACAGGCCGTTAACTCCTCCCAGTATGGCGGGTGTCAGCATCATGGCTAACGTCGTGGATGAGCTAGAACAAAAAAAAGGTAACCGTAGTAATCACTGTCTCACTGGAAATTGCCAACAGGCTGAGAATTATTTAATTGGTGCGAGAACTGGTGATTATCTAAACGGTGCAATTAGTAGTGATGATTCGAGTCATTATGGTGCTGGTTTTTATTATAACTATGTCTTCAGTGAAAATGATGAAAATACTAAAACTGATGAATTTGCTAGAAATAACGATAGTATTGAAAATGGTAACGCATCTCGTAAGGAGTTTAAGAAAATTGCCTCCAAAATTGATTTATCGGGAAGAATAATTCAGAACAGTGAGAGGGGTTTAGGGGAAGGTGATGGGCGGGGCTTGAGAATTATAGGCCAAATTAGTGAAATGGATGAATGGGTCATGTTTAAGCAAGACACTGAGAGAAAAGGAGATGAAGGTAGTTCTACCTTGTCAGGTGACAACAATGCAATATTCGTTGCTCCTAGTGATATGGATTTAACAAAAAGAGACACAAATATGGACAGTAGTGTAGTGGAAGAAATAGCGTCAAATGACAGTAATGTAAGACATAGAGTTACGTCAAGTAACAGTAATGTAACAACCAGAGTTACGTCATATGATAATAATATTGCAACCGATGAGTTTTGCATACCAGGAAATAGTAATATGTCTGCAGAAACTTTTGACGCTAACGATGCTCGTAGAACAACGGCGTCTAGTAGCTGGATGGCGTCCACAGTTACCACCACAGCTTTGAATGATGTTAGCATGAAATCACTTGCGTTAAGTCACTCTAAACAGACGATGGATGCAAGTTGTATCATGGAAGTTGGTGAAACTGACACAACTGATACGAGTATGGAACAAGAAGGGGTAGGTGTTTGTAGTGAGATGGTAGCACGGTCTGAAGGTGAGATGTCAGTAAGTTCAATAGATGTAAGCAGCATTGAATGCTCTGATGACGCTGTGGATAACGATGTAGTTCAGGATGATATCGAGCACTATAGCCCCTCTGTGGATAATGATGTGCTTCACAATGATATCGAGCACTCGAGCAGGTCCGATGCCACTGTGAGCAGGAAGGAAATACTTCACGACGACGACGTATCAAATCATGGTTAGTATTGCAACTAACTTATTTTATTACTCAAATTTAATCAATGTTTTATCTTTTCTTAGCCCAGGGTTGGTTTTCATCTGGGTATTTATTATTAATTTTATTATAAGTATTAAATTATTTATTATTGATACTGTCATAACAATTATAAGTATGATCTTGAGCTGATATTGGCTTCTATCGATTGGCATATGCCAAATTGAACACCTGCTTTACGATCCAAAAATTATATTAACGATAACATACAAATTAATAAAAGCAATTATCTCTGCATAGGATATCAATCACCAATCAATTAGAAGCTTTCATATTGTATATAGTGCACTCTTAACTTAATTCTCGGAAATGCTTTATATATGGCTGACTATCGGAGACAGAAATCTGGTAATAGAGCACATCATAGAAATACTAATACATATACACTAGAACAATAATATGTTGCACTCTCATGGCTACAGGGATATCTCCGGATGTTGATGTGTGTAACACAAAATATGTTTAAAATGAAATTTAAAATGACTTCACTTGTTTATTTAGACACTTTATTACACTATTCGGTATGAATGTTATAATGTTTCTTGACTCCATGACGTCATTTTATTCATACTTTTAAGCTTCACATATCAACATCCGAAGTGCAGTCATGTAGCCATGAGAGCACGGATTATTACTATTGCTTGAGCCTTCTAGTGTATATATTAGTACCTCTATTTTTTTTGTTGTTGTCTATATTTCGCATCTGACACATGCTAGTTTCCTTGCTTTATTTGATGTTTTTGCTATTTTTTAATCCAGCCATGATTAATCGTACCTTTGCCTTTTTTGGTGCTTCAAGCGACCAGCGCAGGTACATGATTAGCCTTCCATCTCCCAGGCACCAATACGCACCCGTGCCCAACGGTGCTAGGGTAATTTTGTCGACTGACCTGGGACTTGAACCCGTGTCGCTAGATTCAGAGCCGACCACGTTATCCACTCAGCCATTACCCCATCTATGGAGCACATCAAAACCAATTTTATTAAAATCTTTTCATAAAAGGATAGTTTTTAATTTCTAATAATACTACAGAGAGCATTTTAACTACATGTGTGAACTTAGTTAGGACAACAATGGATAACCATGATCGCTTATGTCCTGAACGGACATGGTTACAAGGGAGAGCTATTTGTGTTAGAGTTGATGTTATTTGCATTGTAACATTGTGTTAACATTGCAGCATGCGTCCTGTGATGTATGCTGTAAATATAGACGACTTTTCCCTTCACTGTTCAAGTAAGCGCCTCTGAGATACCTAGTAATATAGTGGGACGCTATAAAATGCCCTTTTGTATTGTATTGTATTGAATTGTATTATTATATATTGCAGCATACGTCCTGTGTATACCTATGGTGAATGTGTTATCACTGCAGCATACGTCCTGTGTATACCTATGATGAATGTGTTATCATTGCAGCATACGTCCTGTGTATACCTATGGTGAATGTGTTATCATTGCAGCATACGTCCTGTGTATACCTATGGTGAATGACGTCAGCCCTGAACTGATTCAATCAATCCATGTGGAGGCAGATGAACTCGTCAGAGAGATTGGTAACATTAGCAACAGTTGCGTGTTCCTATGGCGACCTAATCCAGTCACCAGGTGTCAGGATGGTGATTGCGAGTGTCAGGTCTCCGGAGCTGAACCTGGTCTCTGTTTTACCGGCAAACTTAAGAGTATATTTAATTTGTCAAAAGTAGAAGTACCGTCATCTAATGCAGTGGTTGCTGCATCATTATCTAAAGCTGGAATAGCAGTAGCAGCATCTGCACATGTCAAAGTAGCTTCGTCATCAGTTACAGTTACAGACACTGCAGCACATGCCAAAATAGCTTCGAAATCATCTAGAGTAGCTGAGACTGCAGCACATATCAAAATAGATTCTAGTTCATCTGGTGGTGATTCGATAATATCGTCAGGTACTTCGACATTATCATTGGAAGCTAAAATAGCAGAGACATCAGCATCTGCACATGCTGTAGTAGCTTATGTATCATCTGGTGTAGATTCAATTATATCATCAAGTACTGCTACAATATCATCTGAAGCAAGAATAAAGTCACCTGCAGCAGTTGCATTACTTTCAGTAACAGTAGACAATTCAACTGCATCATCTTTATCAACTGCTATGATATCAACCAATGCAATATCAGTTGCAGCAGCAGAAGTAAAATCTAGCGTAGAATCTTTCTCTTCTGCCAAATCATCAGCAGGGGCAATTGAAATGTTGGAGTCATTAGCGCAAACTCCATTAAGAACAACAACCAGAGTACCACCGTCGTTCTTGACACCATCGAGCATTTCTTCCGGAGCAACAGACCCCGGTGAAGCATTAGAAAATCAGAAATGCTCTGAGAGTGGTGAAATATTTGAAAGTAGAAGTAAATATGACTATCAAGGAGGGCGTGGTGATAGTTATGCAAGATTTGAGAGAAGTGGAGGTAAGAAAAGAACGTGCATTGATGTAATAAGATGTGGAGGAAATGGTAACACTGATCGCAGAGAAATAGCCAAGAGTCTTGGGATCAATCAGTCCATGCAAGGCCGGGAGGCTATGGCTTGCTATACTGAATGTCTCCGGTAAGAATTCATTCATTATCAATAATAATTGTTAGTCAAAATCAATCAATCAATAACGAGTTAACATCCGTTTCATCATCTGACGAGGATATCAGAAACAATATTTAAAACGATGTGTATCGTTAGTTTAGAGCAACATATTAAAGCAATGTGAAGTGTATTGCTAGATGAATATTTTATCTAGTTAGGTTTAACTAGATAAGATTTCTCCGACTTCGCCTCTCCTTTCTCCTCTCTTTTCCCCACCTTTCCTGTCCTCTCCTCTCCCCTCCCCAAATGGTTTATTTTATTTTTTAAAGTGCCCTGGGTTGTAAACGACCCTGATCTAAAAAAAGAAAAAAATGAAATTTATAGATTTAAACAAATCTTTTTTGTTTTAGTTTTCTCCTCTCCTCTCCTCTCCCCACCTTTCCTGTCCTCTCCTCTCCCCTAATGTTTTTTAATTGCCCCGGGTTGTAAACGACCCTGAGAGAAAAAGAGATAATTATTGCTTTAAATAAAATCTTTTTTGTTTTAGTTTTCTCTTCTCCTCTCCCCTCCCCACATTTCCCCTCCCCTCCCTTCCCCTCCCCTGATGTTTTTAAGTGCCCTGGGTTGTAAACGACCCTGAGCTAAAAAAAGACAAAAAAAGATATTTATTGCTTTTTAAAAATCTTTTTTATTTTTGTATTCTGCTCTCCCCTCCCCTCCCCTAATGTCTTTTTAAGTGCCCTGGGATAACTATTATGTAATTACAGACAAGGTGAAGAACCGGATGTTGACTCCGGTTTGATTGTTTGTTTGGATGGTGACTCAAGGATTGATTGATTATTGTGTGTTATAGCTGTTATTACTGTGTTACTACAGACAAGGTGGCTACAAGATGTTGGTGGATAGGCTGGACGGCTCGGTGCACTACACAGGTCGTAGCAGAACAGCTCTGAACGACTGCATCGAGGCCAATCTAGAGGCCTGTTACCAGGTCAGTTACACGTAGGCGGTCACTGTTTGCAGTATAAAGCCTTTTGTCCTGGTTTCATTGGCTATAGGCATGTAACTAAATTAACTTAATATAGAACTAACTAACTAATAACTAATTATCTTCTTGTGGATGAAGAAAGAAGAAACCAGACCTTAAAATGAAACAGTTTACAACAATACTGCATCATTGTCATATAACTAGAAATAGAATAAGAGGGTGGTGCTTCCTCATGGAGGGCGTGGCTTCTATGCGAGATATGGACGTGCCCACTGATCGAATAGTAGAATAATGCCTATAGACGTCATGTAACGTCTATAGGTAAAGGTAGGTCTGAGTTTGTTTAACATTCAGGGCACAGGGCTTCTCTTCAAGACGGCTAAGCACAAAGATATAATGGTATTATAAGCTCTTTAATTATATTATAAGGTATTTGACTAAACACTGACCACCATTGTGTTAAGCTCCATTATAGAAAGACTCAAACTCTATCTGCTTCTAATTTAGGATATATTATTGTTGTATTGTATATATTATGTGTATTTCTAGCTTGTAACATTGTGCGTATGTCACAATGAAGTTGCTAATAAAATACTACTACTACCTATGTAATCCGGCATTACCCCTACTAGGGTGGTCTGTAATGGATTGCAGGTCGCTTTGTGGAGTAAAGCTGTAATGTGTTTAACCGCAATCGTTGTGACGGTAGTGCTCGATTATGTTGAGCTGTCTTGAAGATATGCCTTGTGCTTATGCACCTTGACGTTAAGCACACTCAAACCTACCACAACTTAGGTATTAATCTGGATTAAACTATTAAACAACTATATCACAGTGTGACTTAAATTTATTAAAGTCTGCACATTCCGAGATATTGCATGTTCTTTAATTAAATAATATGAATATTGAATGTTCCCGTAAATATCGTTTTTGCATGTCCTCGTCTTGATCGGTTTTTAGAACGTATTACAACCTCGTCAGTTCGACTGTAGTTTTATTTCATTAAGCTCTATAGAGTAAATGCATAAGCATGAGTAGCAAATTAGTTATGAAGGCATGTTAAATAGATTAAAGTCTTTTCATTATTATAATCCTATAGAGCTTATCAGTTTTCTTTTAAACGTCTGTTATTCCTCCCATTAGGAACTTTTCCATACATAAAAACTTCAAATCTGATGATAATAAGAAAATAATATTAATAAAGGTTTGATGTCCATTGCCTCATCCAGGGATGATGTCAGGGAGGTCATGATGAACACAACTGGCCAAATTCTCTCGTTAGATTTAAATATATAGAAAGCTATCTGAAATGTATTAATTGCAATTTCAGATTATGTACGTTCACAAAGTTCTGCAATTATGAAATGAATTCTCGTAGAACTTAGTTAAAGTTCTTGTAGTCAGTAATTTTAACGTTTTCAGTTTATTGTCGTATGAATTTACTAAATTGCTTTATACTTTGTGTTGTACTATAATTCTGTTGTATTTTCTGATTTTATGCTTTCTCTAAGCCTCTAACAGAAAAACTCTACTTCAATGTAAGCAAGTATATTTTTGTGAATCACACATCTTCTGTGATGCTTAGCAAAAATGTATTACGTCCATAACAAAATCCTTTTTTGTGCTGCTTTCTGCATGTATCTGTTCCTATTGTTCATGATCAAGTAATAGGATGGACTTCTTGAACATGATATTTTATTTTATTTAACTATTGCTGATGTTCTAAAAATGCTGCGGAAGATTGAAAAGGTAAACTGTAACGATTTTGATGCTGGTGTCCTATCCATTGAATTAATGACTCGTTTACCCCTTTGATAGAATTTTTATTTATTATGTTATTTGTCTGTCACAGTTCACAGAAGATCGTATCTACCGTCATTTGGAGCCGGCCCTCGCATTCCAGCTGGAAATCAACAGGATGTGTAACTTTGACCTGGAAGCAATTCCAATCGTCAACCATCGCATGCATTTGTATCTCGGCAAGGCTAAGGTAAGCCATTAATAGTTCTATTAAATTTTGTGATCAATTCTCATCTTATTAACATAGCGCTTACTCTGTAAATACCTTTATATTGCAAATTCTGTATAATTAAACATGCACAATTTCTGAAACTTGAATTCGTAACGTAGTGTCGATAATGTGTTTTAGCTGGGATTTATTGAATTGCAAAATTTGATCTAATAATTATATTGTATAATAATTATATGAATTATTTGATTGATTGATTGATTAATTAATTGAGTGATTGGTGATAAATATTTATTTGAAATGTTTGTTTCAGGAAGTGACCGACTACAGATTCTTGATTGATTGATCGATTGACTGATTGATTGATTGATTGATTGATTGATCGATTGACTGATTTTTAATACCCTGGGTGTAAACAGCCCGGTGGGTTTTATAAAAGTGATTCATTAAGAATGGAATGAATTGTGGCCCGGCTACTCGAGATCGACAAAGGGATTGACTGATTGATTGATTGAGTTATTGGTTGATTGTTTGATTGATTAATTGATTGATTGATTGATCGATTGACCGATTGATTGATTGAGTTATTGATTGGTTGCTTGATTGATTGATTGATTGACTGATTGATAGATTGATTGATTGATTAATTTATTGACAGCTTGGTGAGAAATACTTATTTTTGATTGATTGATTGTGTAGCAAGTAGCCAAGGGTCAGGAGGTCACAGACTACAGATTCTTTGTGAGGTCGATCATCAGGCACTCAGATCTTGTGACCAAGGAGGCGTCGTTTGACTATCTGACCAATGAGGGAGAGAGGACTCTGATGGAAGCCATGGATGCTCTGGAAGTCGCTTTCTCCATGTTCCAGGTCTTCCATCTACTTTTATCTTTTATATTTTATCGTCTCGTGTTCTTAATTCTACATATCTTCTTCTTTCTTTTTTTATTAGACACCGAGAAGGTTAGACAACCCTGTAACATTTACTATTTACAAATTAACAATTAAATTAGAATTTATTATTCAAATTATACAGTTTATCTAATAGAGAATTGCACAATACAAATTTCACTACCTTCAATCATGGAGAGGCTCTGTTGTCTAATGGCAGCAGAGCGGCCTCTGAATCATGAGGTCGCGGGTTCAATGACCAGTTTTGGAGACCCTTTAAGTTGCAAGCCTAAACAACCTGCTTGACTCTCCATTGCTTTAGCTGCAGTCAGTATACATTTACCGAGTCCCTCTCTTTCGACTGCAACTATCTAGCCGAATTAGGAAACAAATCCGGCTATCTTACCATTTGGCGAGATCAATAGCAAATGCTGTTATAATTTATGTTTCTCCTGAATATTTTGGCGTTTCGTTTTCTCAATTCTACATTTCTTTAAATCCATTGTCTATTCACCAGTAGGCAAGGAAAAGCAGTAAGCACAAATCAAATTTACACATGCAGTAAGTGTAACATGACTGATGAGTGCATAGATAGTATATAAATTAATACAGATATCAGTATTCATGTATATATTGTTTAACTAAAATTAAAACAGTTCTGTGATGATATAAACACCTTGAAGAAAAGCACTCAGTTATGTTAATTAATAACTAGTATTTATTAGCCGTAAGACATTCATCAGTATTAAGTGGGATATCGTGGAGAAAGTCGATAGATAGATAGATAGAGAGAGAGTATAGCGCGGCGAGAGAATGATTGAAAGAGATAGTTTGAGGAAAAATGGTCCAAAATAAAGTAAATGAATTCTGGCTGTCATGACAGTTATGGATCTAATTTTAGTTCTGTTCATAAAAACATTGTTAGTTAAATTTAAGTTTATCTTCAGTTAATTCAGCGGTTCCCAACCTGTGGGTCGTGACCCCACGTGTGGTCGAATTGGAATTTTATTGGGGTCGCCAGATCATGATGAAAAAGTTCTCAACCGTTCCTCTTAGTCAATTCTGGATCAAGCGCTTGTCATCACAACCAGCTCCAGCAAAAATGGTACTCTTAGTAAAGTACACTACAGTTTCCTTGTTAAGAATGTTTTACATTAAATTTAATATATATTTGGGTGTAGTGTCCTGTAGCCTACTGTTATACACTGTGTTTTTTAAATAACCGATAACGTTTTTATATTTGGCATAAAATCGTAAATAGTACACGGATCCCTGTACAATTTGGCAGAAATGGAGAACATCCATTGCTAATACATTCAGAAAAATTTCATTCATATATCTTGACAAACAAAAAAGTTATTGACATATGAACATGTAGGGGTCCAAGAACAGTTTACCAGTATTGAATTATATGACGTCATCTGGTTACAGTTGACTAAATTTTATTTAGTGAACCGATTCCTGTGATAATTGCTGGCAATATTGAACATCCAATTCTATCTAATGTCAACAAATTTCAAATGGATGTCTTTAAAACAAGAAATATATTGATATTTTAGTTTGACGGGATAGATAAATTGTGCAGTTTCATAATTGCATGCAATGTTAAATAAACCTGCATCTTTCAATGCTTGCTTAACCTATCATATTCAAATATCAATAACTTTCGTGTTTTAAAGATATCCAAATGAATTGCGATGACATTAGATAGAATTGGTAGTTCTATGTCACTGGCAATTTTCACAGAAATCGGTTAACAAAATACAATTTAGTTAACTGAAACCATATGACGTCATATAATTCAATGCTGATAAACTGTTCTTGGACCCCTTTCTTGTTCATATGTCAATAACTTTTTGTTTGTGAAGATATATGAATGACATTTTTCAGAATGTAAATTGAAATGGTTGTTCTCCATTTCTGCCAAACAGGGATCGCTGTACTATTTACTATTTTATGACAAATATAAAAACGTTATCGTTATAAAAAAAACACAGTTTATAACGCAAGGAGTCGGCGATCACGTCAGAAATATTTTTGGGGTCGACCATTGCAAAAGGCTGGGAACCACTGAGTTAATTAGTGTTCAAAGTAAGGCAAATTGTGCTAATCTCAAATATCTTGCTTTATAGAATACAAATAAAAGACACAGAGGTGTATACAAGATATTTAAAACAATCATTAAAAACTATTTCTGCAATACATCTTAATTAAGTAGGAAATGTATGTGAATCATCTACGCATTAGTTTTAAGAATACAAAACTTTTTTCATTAAAACTTTTTTCTTAGCAATTTATTTTTTATTTTGTATTATTGTCGGTTTTATGGATGCATTGACCAGGTTGGACCTGCACCGTGTTTGAGTAGTGTTGGCCCCTGTTCTCTTTTAGCACAAGTTTGTGACTTTATAACTGCGTTTGAGTGGACCAATTAGTGTATTGTGTGTGCTGCTTGATACGACCCTTATAGTTGAAATCAGATGTTAAAATAGACGTTAAACCACATCGTTGTGCTGTAATTGATTTTATGTATTCTTGTGTTTCAGTCGAAGAGAACGGATTGTAATCACGTCTTTCTCAACTTTCTGCCAACTCTCACTTTAAACGATCCAGACACTGCCAAGGTTATCCTTTACACTCTTTCTATTTATTGTAAATGCTAGATTTGCCGTTTACAGTAATAAAAATAAGAAGAAGAAATGTTTAAAATCCGTTTCCTCATACAAAGATGATGCCAGGGATGTCTCAACAGCACATATCTCAGCAATAAGCATGAGCTGAAGAGAAAAGAAGATCCTAAACGGTGCCAGCCCGGTGATCGAAAGATAGTCCATCAATTAATGTCTTAGAAGTTAATATCTCTGTAAAAAAATCCATATACCTAAGGACCACCCTACTGTAGGCGTATGTCACGCATGATAAATCGTAATAATAAATCAATAGTTATTTGTAGCATTTAATTATGTAATGTTAGAGATCAGGATGTTAACGATCACTTTATTCTCTCAAATTTCAGCCTTGCAGAGTCTGGGTTGCCAAACCCACTGAGCTACCTTGATTTTGATCTCTCGTCTTCATATATAATTATTCTTTTAAGAATTTAAAACATTATTGTCTTAGAAGTTAATATCATTATTTGACCTCGTTGCAATGACTACTATGCCAAGACATTACATTACGTCTTGAGCTAATTTGACCTGACTGGCCGAAGAGCTGGTCGCTGGTAGATATTTTGGCAGTCGCTAATCATCTAGTTATGACTTGTCACACAGCGACTTTAAGCTCAAACTACCAACCACCAATACGTTAATACTGGGCTATATTATAAGTTGGCTATTTATATAGAGAATTGTTGGATTGATTGATTGATTGATTGATTGATTGATTAATTGATTGATTGATTGATTGTTGCTTGATAGTTGGAAGATACAGTAAGGAACATGGTGATGAGATATGGAAGTCGTATTTGGAAGCTGAGGTTTACACAGGCTGAGGTCAAGATGAACATCAAGTAAGATCTTACTGCTTTCTGATCTACTTTTGTCGTAATAATAATAATAATCGCTGTATGTTTTCGCGGCTCCTTTAACCCAGTAGATCTCGAGCAGCTGGGCGACGATTCAATCCGTTCGTAATTGAATCGCTTTTATAAAATCCACCAGGCTCTTTACACCAAGGGTAAAAAAAAGTAAAAAATAAAAAAAAATAAAAATAATAGTAATAGTAATAATTGCAATAATAAAAACCTTGGACTTCATCAGCACTGCTGGCACTGATTTTGTAGATAAGGTTGGCAGAAGGACCCATTCCATTACCGGCGACAATCGCGAGAAGACTTTCCTGTGGCAGCGGCTGTCCATGGCAATCCTACACTACAATGTGATTTGTTTTTGCGTCTGATATCAGTTTATCATTTAATTAATTTGCTATTAATTGATGATGTGTCGTAATAATAGTTGTAATAGTAATTATTAGAATTATAATAAATACATGAATCTAAGATGAACATCAGGTAAGATCTTACTGCTTTCTGCGCTCACCCAAATATTAATCAAATTAGTCTGTAATCCGTTGGAGTTTATCTCAGATATGTTAACGGACATTAAATTTTGTTTAAGTGGTTAAGGCTGCTTTCTAGATATAGGGGTTTCTGATTTCGACTCGCCGTTACCGTTCGGTATTTTCGAGCATTGTAGTGCCAAGTCCTTTGTTACTCTGCAGCTTATGATAGTATATGTTTGCATATTGTTATTCATTATTCAGGGACATCTGACAGTGTGATGATTACGAACAATATTTTTTAGCATTTTGAAACGCCAAGGATTATATTATTGGATGTTGTACTCAGTACTAACACATTACTAATAATATACTAGTGTATATTATATGTGTTTGCCTATCCTGTGCAATATGTGTGTAATTATCTTGTAAAGTATAGAGTTGCCTTGGCATGATACACTGTATTAAATATTAATACTTGTCGCTTTGTTTTGTTGCGTAGGTTGTTGAACAGTGAGGAACGTCTACCGCTGCGTTTATTCCTACACAATGAGAACGGCTATTATCTTGATATCAGCATATACAGAGAGGTCTTTGATGAAAGAACTGGGCAGGTTAGTTTACATTTATAGACATTATAAGTATTATGTGTCAAAAATATATGATTTCGCAAAAGTTTATTTTTTAAACACATTCCCTAACGCTGTTCAACAGTAGTTCTATTTTTCATCTACTTTTCGTTCTCTGCTATACATGAAATCTGGCTTGGTAGTTCCCATTGATTAGGAGTTAGATTAATGCTAAATTTCTCTTAATGTTGCCTTAAAATTAGGAAAAGCCGGATGCGTAATGGTTAAGCGACTGGACTGCGCATTAATAGATCTGCTGTTCGAATCCCAGGGCTCTCCCGTCACTGATATAGCCCTCCGGCCGCGAACCTGACTTAAAATCGGCTTTAGCATTTAAATGAGCAATCAGACATTTAATTGCATTACGTTGAATCTAATAATAATTCGAAAATGTTTTTTTATTCTGTTAGACTTATTGTCCTTTGTGTAGTTGATTTAGGTAGTTATTTTGCAGAATGTAAATAAAATGACAGAAGTCAATTGGCTTAAAATTCAAACCAACGGAACCGCATTATTAATGACATTATTACAGTTAGTGTTCGGTTATGTGGTTTCTGGAAGGACCATTAAATGGTCTGCTGTTATACACTCCATATGCTATCAAGTATCACCTTCAACTGTAACAGGGACCATTGATTGGTTTACCATTATGTTATCTCTGTTACAGGTAGTGTTCCAGTCATATGGAACAAAGCAAGGACCATTGAATGGTCTGCCGTTGAACACTCCGTACGTAACTAAGGACCATCTGCAGTTGAAACGCTTCCAGGCTCAGACCAACGGAACCACCTACATCTACGATTTTCCTGAGATGTTCAGACAGGTCAGCTAGCCTTTAAAGTGGACTTTAAATTTTGTATTGATTTCTATGTCTCAATTGTGTTAGCTTGCCTATTTATTGTGGTAAGCTTGCCTATTTCTACAGAAGAATTTCTTTATCATTTTCTGAATTTCAAAAATAGTTATGTATTACATAATAATATTGTAGAAATGCCTCTCTGCTATTCGTTGTAGCCCTGCTGAACATTATGCCTGATGTCGTCAAATAATAAAGCGGACGTTAAATCTGCTTGGATTGATTGTTTGATCTTTTATTTTACACCGAGTGTAAGCATCCCTGTGGGTTTTATTTTAAAAAACAATTCATTTAGAACGGATTGAATCCTGGCCAGGCTGCTCTAGTTTGACGAGATTGAAAAACCGCAAAAGAAGACTGTAGAGCTTTTGAGAGCCTCTGCCAAATAATGGAGGTCTTTCGCTGATCCTGGGTAAGCTGTGCATTCTGTCTGCTATGCCATTGATGAAATTAGCGTCACAGAGGTTTGTCTGGCCTATTGTCTCCATGGCCATCAGAAAATTTGATTGATTGATTTATTGTCTGACTGATTGATTGATGATGCAAGCTCTACATGATATTTGTAAAAAGTACCGTTCGGAGCAGCTGAAGCCAGGTGTGGAGACCATATCAGCAGCAGCAGCTCTTACAAAAGATATACTGAGAGCTGATTGATTGATTGATTGATTGACTGACTGACTGACTGATTGATTGATAACGCAGGCTCTGCGTGATATATGGAAGAAGTACCGCTCGGAACAGCAAAAGGCAGGTGTGGAGACCATATCAGCAGCAGCAGCTCTCACAGAGGATATACTGACAAGTACGGAGCTTGTGCTGGACGCTAACAATCAGCTGTGTGAGATGACTCGTATGCCGGGAGAGAACAATGTGCGTAATTCTTTATAATTCATTCGATATGCAAGTTAATGAAGATAATACACTATATGTTACTATACACTATGCACTATTGTTTAAATTCGTCAAATCGTCTTTTGTCTTTTGTTTATTTTTGATTAATTTTGATCATTTTGTGTCACCGTACAGAGTTTTTGTAACTCTATGTTAGTGACGCCATTATTCTCATGTTGAACTGCCTTATAATGTTAAATGCATTGTCTGTTGAAATAAAATAGAGAATCAACTATATAAAAAATACTTCGATTGTAAGTTTCTTAATTTTTTGTCTTATCATTTGGGTATTCAATAGTTGCTTTTTGGTTCTATTTGTATAGTATATATTTTCTAATTGCTATTTGTTATACTGATCTGTATTGTATTTTCAAACTGATCAATAGATAGGTTGGTATGGTTACATGGCTTTGGTATATAGCTGCTGTATTGAACAGGTTTTATTGTATAGTTTAAATTTTTTAATTGATAATTTGTTATACTGAACTGTATTGTATTTTCTAAATGATCTATTGACAGGTTGGTATGGTGGCGTGGAAGATGACGATGAAGACCCCAGAGTTCCCCAGTGGGCGGGACATCATAGTCATTGGCAATGATATCACATTCCAGATTGGCTCCTTCGGACCTCGCGAGGATGTCCTGTATTTTGTATGTACTTCTACTTTAATCTTATTACTTGTTCTTATAGACTAATTTTAATTTATATTACTTCACCTTTCTAATCTAGTGAATTTTGTTCTTTGTTAATCAGTCACCAAGAGTTGCTGTTTGCAAAAGTTTTATTGTGATTGTTTTTTTGTATATTGTAATAAATAATTCTCACAAGGTTGCAGGTTAAATAAATACACTCGTGACACTTTATATTGTGGTGTAATTGTACATGATAGAAGATCATGTGGCAAAGAATCCCATTGTGATGGAGCGGTAAAACTGAATTAAAACTTATTATAATGTTATTGTACAGAAAGCGTCAGAGAAAGCCCGTAAGCTGGGAATACCAAGGATCTACTTGTCAGCTAACTCTGGCGCTCGTCTGGGATTGGCTGAGGAGATCAAGCAGCTGTTCCGTGTGGCCTGGGAGGATCCAACTGATCCTGATAAGGTTCTTTACATTTAATATATATGTTTCCTTCACATACCACCTATAACTATTTAAGGTTATGTCTGTTCTCTCTCAGTACAGTGCAGGTCCATGACGTATGTATATTGGGATGCGCAACCACTGTTGCTTTTTTGTTAGGTTCTCATGGTGACCGAGGCCTTTGTAATATAATAACTATTTATTAGAACGCAAAACGAGCAGAAAATAATACAATTAAAACCAAACAGTAAAGTTAAATAAAATGGCACAGCATTATCGACCGTATGTAAGCCGTATGTTTACAAATCTAGTACGTATGCCATATTTTCTTGAAGATAATTTTGCTCTCTGAGGTGGGTCTTCTTATCCCTTTCTCAGTGACTGCTTTGGTCGACTTCAACGAACACGTGCACTGGTCTATTCTCAAGTTTGTCAAAGCCAACGCAGTCAAATGTCACTTATCATAGTAATATTTGAATTTGAGATTATTAGGCTGTACAATATATTTTATCATATTATTGTCGTCCGTTGAAGACTAACTTTATACCTGGCTACTGTAAGTAAAGTGCTATTGATGTGCAATTTATGCATATCATTCTTCCCCAAGAAGTAGTTAGAAATTTCTCTAGTTTGTATGATTTTCTTTAAAATGTTGTTGTGTTGTTAAATTTTCTACATGGT
>JAQFZF010000398.1:0-18240 GCA_034695365.1 Enchytraeus norvegicus
ATACAAATACAGACAACACTTACTCCAATAGACTTATGAAACAATCCCTGCGAGGCGGCAGAGCTGCTGGATACCTGGTGGCGAGCCCTGATGGAGCGCTCCCAAGGACGAAGATAGAGGGGGTCAGCACCAAGGCTGATCCTCGGGTGGGCAACAACAGGATAGTAGGCCTATACTGACGTTAATTCATATTGTTTTGTGTCAAATAAAACCTACACAAATAAACTGATGCTTTAGTCAATAAATTTGAAATATATAAATTACAATTTGAACAGAATCGTGACGTTAGCAATTCAGTGACTGGGGCAACATTGAATAAAACAACATACAAGTAGGCCTAACTGTTCATGCAATTAATGATTTCAGGTTTGCATAGATCTGTGGTAGAAATACAATAGGGGCCTACAAAACACAAAGATAATTAGGCTAGATGTAGACCTATGCATATCAAGGTTGCGTTTAGCCTACTGTAGTCTGTCCAATATACTAATATGCAGGGACGAGGTTGTGGGGGGCTGAGGGCGCTAAGCTCCCCTAATTTCGGTGCTCCGCCACCCCAATCTTAGTTACCCATAGCCTATTATCTATTGGTTCGCCGCAGGCTGTAGCTCCTCCTCCCCTCTCCCCCTCCCCCCTATTATGCCCTATTAAAAGATCCTGGTCTCGTCCCTGCAAATATGTAGGCCTATCTAGGCGTTCTGGAATAAAGCATGTAGGAACTACAATCATTAACTTGTACAACTGCATGTATATTTTGTGAGTAAACAAATACTAAACGTATAAAAACAAATTATCAAACATACAGTGACACAATAACAGGCTTCTATTCATGAAACTGATTAAACGGATGCCAAATACTTGCGTTCTAAAATGGATTCAAATATAAAACTTTGTGCACAAGTATAAAAATAGATAAATTACACAGTTAATTGAAATTTTAAATGAAAGTAAAATCAAAATTACTGAGAACTAAACTACCTACAAAATATTTTTAAGAGATTCGATTCAGTGAGGAATTTTCAGCAACGCTCTGTTTCCATATTACTCTCATTAAAGGTTAAAGGTAGGTAACTTGGATTTAGCGGGCATCGTTTTCGAGTGCACGAGTTCTAACTCAATATGCAACTTTCGCATAGTCCACATAACTCGACCGCGCATGCTAAAGAAATAAGTTGTAAAACTGTGTGCAGAAGGCCTACAATTGCGAAACGAAAACGAAACGTTATTGAAGAACAGTATCGAGTTAGCTTATTTGCCTCAGGGAAGAAGATGATTAAACTATTAGGCTTTCATCTCTATTATAAATTATAGGCTTATTAATTTTAAAAGGGATATCAATATTAATGGAGAATATTTTTATTTTGGAAGGTAATAAGCCTTTTCTATTAATTTTCACTCACGGATAGGTTTAGTTAGACTACATATCATAACAATATAAGTGATGCTGTTTAGACTTCTAGTAGGCAAAATGGCATTTGTAGTATTAAAATAGTATAGCCAATTATTTATTTAAATTAGTAATATTTTCAATAGACAAATTCTATATTTCTGTCTTATCTTCTCGATCGATCGGTTCGCACCAGAACGATAAAATGCGATTCAATAAAATAATTAAAGAAAGCTAATTATGTCTATATCAGTAATGTGAATAGCTTTCGATGAGCAAAGCCTTATTTTGCAGCTAGACATGCCAAACTGACATAATTGAAAAGTCGAGGCGCGCTATAAAAATAACAGTACAACACTACTGCATGCGAATCTATTTAAATTATTTCCGTGCACCTTGCAGGATCAAATGTGCAACCTAAGATTAAAGTTTAACAGTATATATAGCAGACGCGAGTTAAGCGTTAAGGCCAAATATAGTGTTCATATATTTTATATCTTATTTCGTTTTTTGCATATCTTGTATAAATATAATACTGGAAAATATTAAAATTCAATTTTGAAGGCTGGAAATTCGTCATCATCAGTAAACTGTATCTTGCAGTTGGAAGCAGCAGGCGCTATTTTAATCTTCAGATGTTCCAGATCTTCAGCATTCTCACCTCTCCACTTGCGGAGTGTGGGAGAGTCATATGTTGGGACCAGAGTCACCTCTACATCCGGTTCATTCCAGGCTTGCTTCCCCAGGAGCAAAGCATCCAGTAGCTGAACATCCGGCTCCAGGCAGCTAAGGACGTAGTATCTAGCTCTCACGTACCTGAAGAAATCCAGATGTATGAGATTAGCATCGCCATCGGTGCAAGGAATATAGGTTAGATCCACATAAAAGATGGATGAGAGAGACTTTGTGGATGGTTTACCACTACGCGTACCTGTTGCGGCCATTGACGGATCTTTACCATTAGAAGCATTTACACCCGGTGCTATAATACTGCTATTTATGACTGTCTTTCGAGCCTTCGTAAGATTTTCAGTACTAGCCTTCGGTACCGCACCGTTTTGTTTTGCCTGCCCGGTTTTAGCATCTGCAGATGCAGATGTGTTCTTTGTTACCTTAGTTTCAGATGATTTCGCAACACATCCAGTTTTTTTGACAGCTTTTCCATCGGCTGGTTTGGTATTTGCACTCAGATTCTGAGTTTTTGTTATGTTCATCTTCGTTGAAGATGTAGTATTTTTTGAAACATCTCGGTCTGGCATTGGAAGACAACTAGGACGACCCCATTCCACCATTGGATCAAATATCTGTGACACATCATCAGCTTGGTCCATTTCACTATCGGAGTCATTGCCTGCCAACTTTTGATTAGACATTTCATACTCATGATGATCATCGTGTTGATTTGATTTTAAGTTAAATGCATCACTGGTAGATGTTTTGTCATGTCCATTCGTTGCTTCCATCTCTGTGAAAGGTCTACTCTCCTCATGTTCACCTATTATCTTTGTAACATTGTGTAGTTTGTCTTCCTCATTTTGAGGCCCGTGGCTCTCACAACTGTGGTCATCGTCACTGTCAGCCAGCTGAAACAAATCATCGATCTTGTCCTTGCCAAGTGCACTTGTTTCTCGTTGTTGTCGGTCTAGCGTTTCAGTACCTTCATTGGTGTCTTCCCTAGCGGTCGGTGCAATTGAGGTGGGTTTCTCAAATGCCAAACGCTGGTCGAAAGTGTTTTTGAAGAAGGCATCTTCTTCTTTGTCCAATACCTCTTCTTGAGTATTATCTCTTGAGTCAGTATTACGTTGAACATCAATTAGACCTATACTATCCGAAAAATCTTTAGATGGAACATTTTCAGATACGCTTGCACCAAACAAACTTTCGCACTGATCCTCGGGTGAGAAATTCTGTTCATTTCGGTCCTTTTTGTTATTAGGAATATCTTCTTCATCTGATGCATCTATCTCCATCTGCTGAGGTCTACTATACCTCTCGTCAACTACACAAATCTCTCCGTCGCTCTCCGGCACAAATTCATCCGGTTGTTTCATAATGCTCTCACTTTCTGAACGTTCGGAATGTGCTTGAAAAGCTTTAAGCTCGCTTTCTGAAGCATCATTAAATTCTGCGTGCCGAAAGGTTCCAGGTACTTGATGTGCATCAACTTCTGCAGCCGCGTCAGTTGTAGTACCAAATTTTTCTACAAAAGCAGCTAATATCTTATCTTCAAATGAGGTGTCATATGACATTTTGCCATCAGATATTTCGTTGTCAAGGAATGCGTCATGAGACAGTACATCACCGGACTTCTTGCTATCAAACAATTCCTCACTAGAAGCTTTGCCATCTGGTGTACGCTTATCATCAGTAACTTTGTCATCGAATAAATCATCATCTGATTCGTGGTCTCCAGACTCGGATATCTTATGATCTAATGTATTGTTATCAAGCAAATTATCATCCAATTTCTTTCCACCAACAAACTCAGTCATATCCTCCTCCTTTGCACTAGGGTCATAGGAACGCGTCTCTTTCTCATTTACTTCATTCTTGTCTAGATCTACCAATAACGTCTTAGTCAGATCACGTTCATCAAATTCTTCACAATCTGAGCCTTCCTCCGTTTTTAATCTATGACCTTCTATTTTATTTTCAGTGCGGTTCTCATGGCAGACTTCAGAAACCGCAGCAGTTGCAATGCATTTTTCAAGCGTTTCTTCTCTTCCGCAAATATTATTCATTTGAAACCTATTGTCATCTAATATCTCATCGCTACCTTCAGAAATGTCGTCATCAGCAAGAATGTCAGGCAGGTTAACATTGCCATTCAGGTCGTGATGGTCTTCACTACCTTCAATGTCTTCAGCGTGAGTTTCAGAATCCTCTTCATTCTTCTCATCAAAGAAAATACTATTCTTATCCTTCAGTTCTCCCAGTTGTTCATCGAGATGCCGCTCTACTGCATTACCATTTGAAACGCTTGCTGGCTCAGTATTGTTATCGTGAAATTCTTCTGCTGCTTCCAGAGTATGAGACTCTTTGGTTAACTCAGGCTCAGGCATGGATTCGTGTGTATGTAATTTGGCTGAAAATAGTTCATCGTTAATTAGATCAACATCATCGTTGCCAGTATTTTGAAGTAAACATGGCTCTTTCGCTCTATTAGTATAGTCATCCGCTAACACATGTTCCTTCTGGAGTACTGTGCCGCGATTACCTTCCACATATTCTATATGATGCTCTGGCATAAATGCATCATACTGTTTGTTTGCATCATGCTCATGATAGAAATCATTGCATTCAAATTTATGTTCATCATGCAGTTCATTGTCTTCATTAAGGCCGTGAGAGAATTCTATAACTGCTTCACCGTCATTGTGTTCCTTACCGTCCACTGTATGTTCCTGATCACGGTCTTTACCCGATTCATGTTCATCATAGAGCTCTCTGTCCACATCTTGCTCACGGTTGTGTTCTAGTTTATCATCTCGCTCCAGTTCTTTGTGTGCTGTAGGCTCACCAAAGTATTCGTTTTCGTTATCAAGTTCATAACGTTCACAGTCCAGATCATTTTCACTATGGTGTTCTTTGTGTTTCTGATGTTCATCCTCGAAGTCACTGTCGACATGTTCTTCGTGGTGTTCATCATGATGCTTAATTAACCCTGCGTAAGCACCATGTTCAGCATATTCTGCCTCTCCAGTTGATTGATCTGCATGTTGCATGCTGGAAAATATATTGTCTGTGTCATGGTCAATAAGACTCTTGTCGACCTTAACATGAGTTTCAGCGTTCAATTCATCTTTGAATTCTCTGTCTGCATCGCTTTCAAATTCACGCTGTACTTCTTCCTCATGTTTCACACGGTACTCTTCTTCCACAGCAAATTCATCAAAGTGTTCCTTCTCGTTTTCGTGCAGTTCACGATCCATATCAGGTGTGACATGGCGAGCTTCATTTGCATGTGATGCGGATTCTTCCTCTTCCTCTCTATCTTCAAAAAGACCTTTCTCATCAAAATCAGTATTTAGTTGATAGTGATCTTTGTTTTGAAAGTGTTCATCAAAATGGTCTCTCTCTTCATGGTCCAGATTATCCTCTAATTCATGTGCAGCATGGCCCTCCTCATTCGGATGTTGGTCGTGATTTCTTTGTGCTTCATATTCGTCAATATCATGTCCATTATCATCACAGTGTTTATTACCTGGTTGGTCGAGGTCGTTTACTAAATCATGCTCTTCGGCCAGCTCTTTCTTTTCTTCGTGTTCCTCTTTTATATGTTGAGAATGTTCCTTTGCTGCTTCATGTTCCTCTTGTTCTGCAAGATCATCGTTGTCGTCATGATCATCCTTTCCTTCATGCTCTGTATGATCTTCTGAAACATGTTCATCAATATGGTCCATGTCGTCATGCTGAAGGAGATCGTGCGTATCATTGATTACATGGTCTTCCTTATTTAGGTCTTGCGGAATTTCTTTGTTTGCATCATGCTCTGTAAGAAGGTTCCTTTCTTCCAAATCGTCATTCTCTTCAAAGAGATCATTCTTTTCATGATCTACAAATACATTGAATTTCTTGTCCACTTCCTCCTCATCAAATTGTTCTTTATCGTCATATTCGTGACGAAGCTGTGATACTTTTTCTTCACATAGTTCATGTTCTTTGTTTCCTTCTATCAATTCATCATCTTCACTCATTACCTTCTCTGCATACTGGTCATCATGAAGTTTTCTATCTGCTTCGGATTCTTCGTTGATATCAGCATAATGTTCATCAAGACTATCTCTATCTGGATCATTCACTTCTCTTTCCAAATCACGCTCATCAAGGCTATCTCTATCATGTTCGTGAGGTTCACTGCAAGGCTCTCGATCAACAGCGGTAAGTTTCCTGTAGTTCATTTCCTCTTCCTCTTCTGCAAAATCTTGTTCTTCAAATTGATGTCCAGCTGCACTTAGTTTGTTATATTCATCGCAATGAAGTTGCTCAGAGAAGGTGTCCACAGGCTGGCCATGCGGCTCAACAGCATCCTCCACAAAGTCTTTCTGATCTTCGTCAACATCTTGCCTTTCATCATCCAATCCGTAATCAGCATCCTTCGGGTGAGAATGAATTTCATTTTGTCGACCCTGTAAGCACTCTTCTATTTCATTTTCTATACCGGTATGTGAATCTATTGGCTCATTAGCTTGATGATCTGCTGTGTTTCTGCTGAAATTATTGCCTAGATCTTCACGACTCATTTCGTTTCTCTCACCAGTCTCCGAGCAAGCTTCATCCCCATAATCATATCTTTCATCTGTCGTCATCATATGATCGCCATTACCTTCATCAGAAATCGAGTTAGCATCCTCATCCTTGGATCTTTCATGATCGTCATCTAGATGGTCATTCTCTACAACATATGCTTCTTCTTTGATTGCCTCAGGTAACTCCTGATTAGAATCTTCATTGAATGTTCCCAACTGAGGTTCTGTGACCTCACTAGTGCCCTGATCTCTCATACTATGAGCTTGAAGATCGAGATTGGATATTTGTTCCAAAGGTTCACCTTGAAGAAGCGCGTGATTAGCTGCATTCTCTTTGTCCCCATCCACACCTTGCCCAGTTTCTTCAATTTCCACTTCGTCTGCTTCAAATCTCTTCAAATTAGCAAGTTCATCGCTGGACAAAACGTCCTGCATATGGTGTCCTGCAATGTTATTTACCTCTGTATCTGGACTTTCTTCCTCATCGAATTGGATCTGGGATTCCTTTACAACATTTGTTGCTCCATTGAGTTCAGCCAAAATTTTTGCTTCGTCAGACTCAATTTCTGTTGAACATTCAACTACCTCATTCATATTATCTACGTTTATGTTTTGTACCACTTCATTTCCGGAATAACTTTCATTATTGTTGGAATAATTATTAGAGCACTCTGCTTTGGCGCTTCCTTCCAAGGCTGGTATTTCCTCTATATCCAATGTGTTACTGGCATCATTACATGGTTGAATTGGTGGTAGATTGCTATTTATCAAACTTTTTCTCACTTTAGTAACACTTATTCCCGCTGCTTTAGCTGCAACAGATGACTTTGCAACAGTCCTTGCCAACGTAGTGGCGGACTTCTTCGGTGTGGACGAAACTATGCTAACATTTTCTTCTTTAACTTCCTTCTGCGTTGGTTTTGCCTCTTGTTTAGGCTTTGAGATGGCACTAACATCTGATGTTGGTTTTTTGGCTGCGGGCGATTTGGAGTCTTTACCAATGGCATGGCTGCCTTCCTTTGATAGAGGCGCCGTTTTTACGACACCTTTGTCCTTATATATTGTTGTTGTAGCCTTTGTAGATTTAGCATTTAATTTTGCTGTTGTTGCAGGCTTCACAGTTTCTTTCAGTTTATCAAATGCATCTTTACTCTCCTTGACTTCCATGGCTTTCTTTTCTGTATTCTTTCTAACTGATGGTACAGCTGCAGTATGTGGTGATGATTCAATCTTTGATGAACTGCTGCCTTTGGACAAGTTACTAGCTGATTGTACCTTTCCCTTGGAACCATTTAGAACAGATACGTTTGCCGCTTTCGGTTGACTGGGAATTGTTTTCGTAGTCTTGACTGCAAGTCGAGACTTCTCTGTGATTTCAGGAGCGCTCTTAGAGTCACTTGCAGCAGTTTTAGTGAGAGGAGGCGCTTTAGCTACCACTGGTTTTTTTGTTGAAGTCTTGGATTTATCTAATTTGTTGCTTTTAACCCTGGTGTAGTTTGCTTCGGTCAGAGCCTCCATTCCCTTGAGCTTGTTCAAACATTCGAGTAGCTTAGCGCAGCTGACAGCACCAGGGAGTAGAATTCTTGTAACTTTGCTCTTTTCATCACTAGGTGTCCACACCAGCAGGGCGCACACAGAGACGAGTGAAGAGATCGGGGAGCCATTGCTACCTGTGAAGCAACCAGACTGTGAATACGACGCCCACTGCTTCGAGAACTCCTTCATCTCACGAGAATCCTGAACCGGATTCAGGACATACATGTCGAGAGATCCGTAGCCCACTCTATTGTACAATCTTAGAGGCTGTACAGTGGGGCCCGGTGGCAAGGCACACTCCATGGGATGGAGACCTGCTTTCACAAATTTCTCTGTGATCGTACGACTCTCATCAATGATGCTTAGCTTAAGCTGCTCATCTTCTTCTTTAATGAGCGCATTGGCACCGTTGGCGTTGAATTTATTTGGTCCAGAATTTAACAGCACGGCACCAATCTGAGGAACACTGGAATGGTCTTGTATCATCTGATCAAGAAAGGAATGAAATCCAAAAGAGTTGTCGACATCGAAATGTGTCAGTAACATTAGATCCAGCCTCTGCAATCGCTTTATCAAACCCCAAAAGGCAGACTTCCTCTGAAAACCTCCATCGGCTAACATATTGAAGTCACCAATACCGAAATAAGCAGAAGACCCAGATCCTGCGGGCAGAATATACATCACAGGTTTGGTTTTGTGATCAAGATTTCCTACCGCACCGTTTCCATGAGAGAGACCTTTGAAGCTGAGCTCCTGTAGATGTTCAGATAGGTAGGTCATGAACTGACTGACATCAAAGGCACTCTGAGATACTGGACTGGGATTCAACTGTACGTTGAGGTGCCTCATTCGTACATCGGACCACTGACCTTCAGCTGTACAGCTTAGTCTAAGTGGACTAGCATCAGGACCAACCACTGATCCAGTCTTCAGTCCCTCAATGTTGGTGTTGATAGACTCGCGGACCGTCTTAGCGAAGTCAGCGAATGAGAAGACGTCATCTTGTAAAATCCAGTCGCCAGAACCCGTTAGAGTGTGACCGCTAAAGAAGACGTGACGGTAGGAGGCTGAGGAGCTAATGCATGATGTAAGCAGCTTCTTCAGAGTAACCTTGTGAGCGTTGAGCAGAATGCTTATGGTCACTTTGTCAGTCTCCCACTTCAGTATCCTCTCATCTACACAGCAACAAAGCAATATCATATGATGCATTTGTCAATATTATATTATCGAGTAGGTGATGTAGGCAATAGTGTATATCAATTAATCAATCTATCAATCAGTCAATCAATGAATACGAATTTAACGTCCGCTTATCATCATCTGACGACGACATCAGGGAAATCAATCAATATGTCTATTTATAAACCGCTGCTCTATGGTAATGCTAAAGTAGCGCTAAAAGTGTATGTGTGCACTGTGCAGTGTACATGCATGTATTAACTTATTTAAACTTTCTGGACAAAACAACATTGAAACATGTGTAGGTCTATTGCTCGAGTTATTGTATGGTCTTAGTATAATCGTCAGTTGTTAGGCCTATACATGATAATAATGAAATACCATAAATACATAGGGCTATATAATATATATATATACTAGTCAACTTCAATTACATATACAATGATATTATGAATGCACTATCACTTTTCTAACATTTATGTTATGTTTGCTTATACAACCGGATATTACATCCATTGGAGCAATTAACCAATCTATCATTGTAGGAACCAACAACCGCACACAAACATGGCCTCGCAGAAACATAGCATTACACCAAGTACGGTACGTAACGGGATGTGATGATTAAATAGCAGGGCTCTTCACCGTGATTGTTTGTTCTCTGTTCACTGATGATGTGTAAATGATTGCATTATTGTGGTTTTGAAATAAAATAACTAACTAACTAGTGATACAATTTCTTGAAGAGAATACGATATATTGATGACATGAACTGTGACTATATTGATATTCAAAGTTAATTTATTTACACAACTTGCGATAGCATCATGGCAGTGCGGACTTAGCGGTGTACAAACCGTACATTTGACCAGGGCCCGCAAATTTAGGGGGCCCGCAAATGTCACCGAAAAAAAAATTGTGGCTAAGTGATTTTTTTCAGTGACACTAGTGGGCCCAATAAATACTGCGTGATTCGTTCAGTGATGTAAAGTCAATATGCGGAACCCCACGAAAATTTTTGAAAAGGGGCCCCTGAAAAAGTTTAAATAAGTCCAATTTTGAAATTCCCCTCCTGAATATGTGTAAATGCCAAAGTTTTGCACTCGTTCGAGTCAATATTTTTATGGCGATTAGGCCTAATTATTTAAAGTCAAATAATATTTCGCCACTTAAAACTTGTAACCAAATAGATCTCTCCCTTCGGGGCCCCCAGCAACTTCGTCCCTGCGCCCCATTACCATAGGTAACCACTGTCTTTGTCACTGCTGCGTCACAGTTATACATTGTATATTACATATATATAATGTATGATAAATGAATCGATGGGAACACATTAGTGGCACCTTGTAAGAATTGCACTGGCTTTGTGTAACACAGCGAGATATATATAAGGTGGCTTCTCTAACCCGTCGCTGCTTGGTTCATCAAGGTCCACAATACCTCACTGAGCATCTGAATCCCATTCACACAATACAAGCAAGGTTCCATCTTCGCTCAGCGAACAGAGGGGATCAAATAGTCACCCATCCATCATTGTAAGAGCTGGTGGGCGTGGGTTCAGAATGTCTGGGACCAGAGTTTGGAACAGTCTGCCACAGAATCTACGAACCTATAACTTATTAAGTCCTTCGTTTAAATTCAAATTAAAAACTCATCTATTTTCTTAATCCAACCCATGCAACAGTAAGCTCGTCTTAACTAAATAATAATTAAATGATAAGGCTTTGTTTTCAAGCATTGGTAGCTTGATAATGATTTGATCTGCCTTCTGTCAGATGTTTTTTGCTGCATTGTTAAAATGAGCTACTCAAATGACTTCTGATTGATTGATTAATTGAATAAACCAGGAGAGTATATCACTATACCTTCATGGTGCACCCTGCGCTGTGGACTATGGCAAAAATGGGGGGGGGTGGAAAATACTAGTAACTTTCTGAAATTGGAGATGGGGGAGTGGAAAAAATAAAGTATTTCTTTACTCATAAAGATCTGAGAATGTAGTTTAGAAATAATATACAGCTCCACTGTTGTGACTAAACAGTGGAGGATCTAGAAAATGGGAACAAAATTTAGCTTGAAGGGTCCACTTTTTTTGCTCTCTTCGCTCGATACATTTCTGAGCTTTATTCAATATATTTGCACGCCGAGCGTGCAATATATTGAATATATTGAAAAGTGACATTTTTTGTGGGTCGCTTCACTTTTGGTATCAATTTTTTTTGGAGGGGGGGGCCTTGCGCCATAAAGTTGCTTGAAATTTGGAGGGATAGACGCCACTGGAATAAACTATAGACATTTTGAGTTTTTACTTAGAATTATTTACTATGAGGGCCCGTACCGTATGCTCTGCATAGGGCCCGCAAAATCGTAAGGCCGGCGCTGATCACGGCAAAAACCACTCATAGAATCTGACACCTAATCCGAAAAAATTAAATATCAGTAAAATTAATGTGTTGAAGACTCATTGCTCTCTTTGAACACTTAACCAGTAAAAAGTAAACAAATGGACATTATTATAATTCCCTCTAGCTCCCTTTCAGTATTTCAGTAGTGCAACGCAACGTTGAGCGTCAACCGTGCTCTTTCCTCCAAACCAGAATATGCCGAACACTAATTACCACAATGACAACCATTCTAGCAGTTGTAGGCCTATTTACTGTACGCAAAAAAATATGACTATGCAGTGAAGCAATAATACAGCCGATAGCAAACATTATTTATATTCTGCAGCAATCATCATCCACTGCAGTGAGTGTTGTACATTACACAACCCATTCATGCGGGAGAGTGTTAGTGTAGCAATTATCGACCACGTAGCCAATGTGGCATAGGCCACTGTAGACCTACAGTGAATAGTTAGGTCGTTTATATGTTTGTTTGTATTGAAATGTTACCAAATTCAAATCAATTAAAATTAAAGTGGCATGCTATTTTTCCGCAGGGAAGTCATTATTTCAAGATACAAAGAACAACATTAACCCGGAGTTGTTGCCGGGTCGGGTCACCTGGAGTCCCACTCTCAACCAATAATAACTTTGTGCCGTGTAGACCTTGCATTTCGTCTGCTACCTCTTTTCGGTTTAATTTACTGCTACATCGTCCCTGACATCGCCTTCGGGCCAGTGATATTTCAGTTAACTTGAACTTGAAGTGAAATTATTAATTTAAGTTCAGAGAGAACTTGAACTGAAATTATTGACTTTTTGAAGAACTTGAATAGAACTTGAACTGAAAATATTATTGAAGAACTTAATATGAACTTGAACTGAAATTAATTTGTGAACTGAAATTATGAGCAGATCGATACAATTTGATCGACACCAAACAGTGTGTTGATTGGTTGGTGAAGAACAAAAAGAACAAATACATGAACATTGCGAAATAAATGCAAGGATGTGAACATAGAGCATGAAACCATGGACATCTTTAGGTATCGTTGAGTAACCCAACGACAGTATTTGTTTATGTTGTTTTTGTAAGTTCTTATATGGTTAATATGGGAGATAGGCCTATTGTGTTAATTTGTGAATTAGGCTATCGAATTCTTAGAATGGGTGCACTTGACAGCGGATACAGAGTCTCTGAGTATCTATCAGATAGAATATCTAGTCGATGTCGATGATGTTTGCGGGCAGGAAGAAATAAAGCGGTAGTTGGAACTATTTCCGTAATGACGACACCGTAACTAAGCCTCAGTCATTTTGAGCAATGATTAGTACTTTGATCGAAAATTATTCAATCTTCCAGGGTAAGCTTGCATCAATAAAATAATGCAGGCTCAAGTGATTCCGAAAAAGGAATGACAGAAAACTTTCCTTGGTCAGGTTCGTAGACTTTCAATCTGTTTTGATGAATGGTCCAAAAAAGCTTTCCATAACCTATATTGGAATATCTGCCTGCTTCTTTGATCCTATTAGTAACAAACCTATCAATACATTCCTAAATCGAACAGAACTTCTACACAGGCGACAGACTGCAGCATGTTTTGACAAGAGTCTTTCGGACTGGCATGTTTCCCCTCCGTCTATTTTACATAATAGGTCGTCTATTTTTGATACATTTTACAACACTTTTATACAATAGCCTAAAATGGCTACAGCGGACATTGATTCTTGCTATTATACTTTTTTCTTAATTTGTGTTTTCTGTACCATTAGCAAAATGAATATTACGAAATAATTTTATTGTGGAGAATATCATACTCGAACTTGAACGTGAACTGAAATTATTGACTTTTAAAGAACCTGAATTGAACTTGGACTGAAATTATTCAAAAACCTCTGAATTTGAACTGAACTTGAACTGAAATCCCATATGTAAGAACTGAATATGAACATGACATTAAATTATTTTAAGAACTGAAATATCACTGCTTTGGGCCAGTGGAGGATCCAGAGGAGGGGTGGGGGCGAGGGGGGCGATCGCCCTCCTTAGAAGTCAAAAGCAACCAGCTTCTGGTAGTTTATCACCAGATTCCTGGTAAGAAAATACCAGATTCCTTTACCAGGAATATGGTGATAAAACTACCAGAAGCTGGTTGCTTTTGACTTCTAAGGAGGGCGATCGCCCCCCTCGAATATACCGAGAGGTGCCAAACAAATACCAGGAATCTGGTATTTTCTCGTAATTTTACCAGCACCTGGTATTTTCTGGTAAATTCGCCCCCCCTTAGAAAATGTTCTGTATCCTCCACTGCTTCGGGCGCGGCACCAGACGTTAAATCGTCTTTGTATTGAATCAAATTATAGGAAACGGGTATCTTGCTTGTTTTAAGGCTATCCTATTAGCAGTACTAAGCCTATACGAACTGTCAGTGCCACGTGGAGACTCGGAAGATTGGTTAGACATGACCTGAGCAAGAGCTTCCTCAATACGACAACCAGCAGAGTCCGTTCTCCAGGACTGGAGATCTGAAATATTGGCAAATATAATACAAATGTATTAGTTATTATAACTGTATTAGTCTACTACTAATATAGGTTATAATATAATAATAATAATAATAATAATAATAATAAGCGTCCTGATGGTGTGACACAGATCCCCTGGTCGGAGGGGATCTGCGCCGCTCTATGCGATATGCCACAGTAGCGCTAGAACAGTTACTTATTAGCTCGATCGAATAATACAGTCTTTAGTCTTTTTTTAAAACATGGCAATTATAGGTATTAGTTTACAACTAATACTACTAATAGATATAATAAAATTACAATAAGCTGTGTAACAGACATGTTTATACATGTTTATACATGTATAAAAGTTTAAAGTATGTTTTCTATAGATTTGTGGATGCATAGCATTGGATATACTAAACCTTTCAACTTTTCTCGATACATAGTCCTGCAGACGGATTCTATAGCATGCATCATAAAATTTATTAATCTAAATTAAGAAGCCAATTAACAACCACTCACAGACAAGTATAGTAACATTTTAACAATTCTTGAGCAAAAATAGGGAAGGTCCCTCCCCCACCCACACACACCCACACACATACGCGCACAGCTCACGCCCTATTATTCGGCGCCACTGAACGATAAAATTCTGATCAAGTGGTATCAATAACCAAAACCTATTGTATAGCATTATTACGCTAATAGGAATTATAATTGTCATTATTATAATCAGTAGCCTGAAGTTATGTAGCCTAACCTATGGCCTTATTTCATCACCGCGGATTCCGAATTCGTGAACATAAAATAAAACCGAGGCGCGTGTTACGTAGGTAAACGGTGTGAAGTAATTTGCATCAGAAATTGAGCTTCCGTTTACAGTCACCTGGATGGAAAACACATTCCATGCATTCCAACAACGAGCTTTGTTATCATCAGCGGGTTACTAGGAACACTTTTATAAATTTTAGTAAAAACTTGAACTTGAGCTTGTTTATCACACACAATGTACTGGCTCTAGAAAAAGTTCTTATAACCACGAAGTATACAGTAGAGCCTAACAGAATTCAATGTCGCATTCTTGTGTGCTTCGGTTAAATAAGTGTTCGATTAAAGGCCATAAATTGACTTTTTTATTGAGAGAGAATATATGTTTATGTTGATTTAAATTTATTTGATTTATTTATTTATTTATAATTATTATTATTATTTAAATTTGAATATATTTCTGTTGATTTCAAGTTAAGCAGCCTCAAACAGCAATGTACAATTGTACTTGCAATCAAATAAAAAGTGCATATAAGTGTTGTGAGAAAATATTAATGTGAAAAAAGTAAGCGCACGAGAGTGCAAAATACGAAGACGTTTTGCAGCTAAGTGCAATCAACTTGCATAAATTAGAAAAGTTTAATCAGTGATTAAGTTGGTAGAGAATACAAAGAAATGCAGGGATTAATGGAACCACTTCTAAGTCAACATTGGAAGGGATCTGTTTACCTTTCTAATGACTCACGTAAGCAATAAGCTTGCGTATGAATCACTCATCTGTGCGCAGTTAAAGCGCAATCTGATAAACAAAGCTCACGCCTGGAATTCCTGGAGTATCTGAAAACTTAAGACAGTTTACAATTTTTATAAAATTCTGAAAGCTAACGTTGCTGCTGCATCCGCTCTACAATGACTTGTTGACTTTTGTATATACGAATAATACGATAGGCCTAACTAAGTCAAGCGTGCCAGGCGTCAAATACTCTAACAAAGTTATTGGTTTATAATATGAAGAAAATAGAAAATGGACACAATTGAAGGTCCGAAGGCACTAACGTGTGCTCCGTATAAGCAATCGATTAAAACACGACAAACATAATAATAGTTATTATAAGACAGTAGATCTCGAGCAGCCGGGCTACGATTCAATTCGTTCTTAACTGAATCGGTTTTATAAAGCCCATAGGGCTCTTTACACTCAGGGTAAAAAACATTTATTAACATTATTATAACAATAAAAAAATAATAAAGGTTTAACCTCGACTTCCTCATCCAGGGCTGATGTCAGGGAAATATTTGTGAAGAAAATATTAGTACAGGGAAAAGTTTACTGTTTTTATTAATAGATGAAGATAAGTAAAAACAATTTAAATGATTTTAGACTTCAATTAACCAATATTGGTTCGCAGAATTTCTACGTATGGCCTCCATGCATAAAACAAGCCTAAAAGCTAGTTTTTCAAAATTTAATCCCCAATCTGGCAAGTTCAACTCGGTACTACAACCGCCTAGAGGCCATAAAACCTTTCTGAGACGAGCAAGAAGAGCTGAATTTTAGTCCAATACCTCATTCGAAGAGTTGTGTGACACTGCCCAGTGGTGGATCTAGGAATTTTCTACTGACGGGGCCAATATTTTTTTTACAATCATTTCTTTTCGATGGGGCACTGACAGATTAAATCGAAGCTAATCGAGAGGGTCCAAGATTCCAAATTTGAATAGGTCAAATTGTAATACTTTGAAAAAAAAGGAAAAGCCAAGACCCGGACCCCTTAATCCGCGGCCTGCCCCTGCCACCAGAAACTGCTCACTCAAATCATTTATCGACTCCACTTTTGCTTTAATTAAATAATAACGAGCACATGACACGCTGAAACAAATCTAGTAGAACTTTTCTACTCTCTACTAAGCGATCAGATCTGCAAGATTAACATTTTCTCATTAACTTTTATCTCTCTATCAATCAATCAATCAATCAATCAGCAGCGTTTATTACTCTTAATTATGTCTCAGATGCGCTTTTGAACAGCGAAGAATAGAGTAGGCTGGCCTACCGTATGCCATAACCGATGTGGCAGGACCTCCGCTAAATGTTGAATTAGATCAGATTCTATCTGTCTTATTTGCTTATCTAATATCTAACAAAATTATATAGCGTGTTCGTCAATTGGTATAATCTGCGATTATCAGATTGATGTATGAAAATAAAATATATGCCTGTTACAAAAGATCTATGAAACTATCCCATGTCATACCGTTCATGATAAAAAAGGTAAAGGTTGTGTGCCATATTCGTTACCGAACGTATTCGCGGAGCTGATTCCGACCCTGAGCGATTGCATCACACAGGTGACAGTCATTTATCTGACGGTGAGGTCGCTAGACACACTCTATACAATTCAATTTTGATAAGTGGATCATGTACGGCAGATCTGTGGTAACCTTCGCACCTGTGGTAACCTTCGTACACTACACTACACATGCACAGACACTAATCGTCCCTGATATCGTTGTCGGATGATGAATCGGACGTTAAACCGTTATTGTTTTGATTTGATCAAATACGAACACGATTGCGAGACAAGACCTGACCATAGACCTGGCTAATCAACATGCATATAATTACAACTTTATAGTTGCCCATTTCAGCCTCATACAAGAACAGTGTTGTCTGGATTACTGACAACATTCCACACACTGCGCCTGCAGGGAGAAATCTCTCCCAGAGCTAATTGTTCGCATGATCAGCAGACAGTGCACGGCTGATGCTGACGTGGAGGAAGTGTATCAGATCTAGATAAGAGTCTGACGGATAACGGACGTGAAACAGATGGTCCAGACTCCAAACCATCTCTGTCTACTAGAGTTAGGCTGCTAGAGCGTGTGCCTGTGTTTATCTACCTCTTCATGTAGGATGCATTACACTGGCAAATGTGTCAATATAAATTAATCTATTTATCAAAAACCACATTCATATAATTACAACATGTTACTAAAGTTATCATTGAACAATTAACACACGTCTGAATGCACCAAGTAAGGTTTTCGATATTTATAACGAGATAGGCTTGCTTACTTGCCATAGGCCTACTATTGCCGATTTTTTGGCCTACTAGTGAAAAGGCCTTTGATAAAGGCTTTCTACAGAACATTTCACAAATTTGCTTTTCTTTTGGTGGGAGGCATCGCCGCTCCCACACCCACCCCCTCTCCCCCCCCCCCAACGACC
>JAQFZF010000399.1:0-18225 GCA_034695365.1 Enchytraeus norvegicus
CATTAAAATATGACAGTTTTCAATAATTTTTAAAAATATCAAATCGGCTCCACATAATAATAATAAATGCATACAATAGCTATAGGCCTATGATATAACGAGATTTTTATAATGAGCTTCACAACAATGCGTGGGCTTCCGTTTGATTTCTTTAACTCTCTGAAGTTTCTTAGTAGTAAACATGCACTACTGGTCATAAATAAACCGATACATTTGTAGCGATACGTCATATGAAATACGTCGTAATATCATCCTCAGAATACGTCGTGATATCATCCTTGGATGATGAAACGGACGTTTAAACTTTATTATTTTTATGTTAATACAGATACCTGTGCTTCAGCACACAGGGCTATAGCTTGTGGGTACTGGGCCTCAGCCTGGGCAAGGCGAGCCATCTGTAACAGCACTCTGCTCACTAACTGTTTATCACCCGTAGCCTGCAGGAAACAGAAAATGTATAATGCACAACCAACATCAATCAATCAATCAATCAATGAGGATTTAAAGTCCGGTTCCTCACCCGAAGGCGATGTCAGGGACGTCCCAAACGAGATGTGCAACTACAGACAGATCCAACCACCACCACCGACATGTTAGATTTCTATAGGCCTATTAACCAATAATACCTCACTCACCTAAGCCTCCAAGTAGTTGGATTACAGGAATACGCCACAACTCCAAGAACTTAAATCTTATCAATTCTGACATTTAATTTGTCACATAAGCCAGTTAAATTAAAATAGTAATTTTCATAGAATGAATGGCACATTCCAAGACCATTCTACCCTTTACAGCAGAAAATAATTTATTGAGTAGGACCTGCCGTCTGCCAGAGCCCTGGACAGGTGGATAGATGACAAACCCTAGGGTTGATATAGTAAAATGAAATACTATCATTTCATCAACAAGGAATGCTTGATCTTCTAACTACTCCGTATTAATCAGATCCTAGTATAACTTTCTAAACGACTTTCTAAATAATACAGCATTGAACATACCAAGGCTGCCTTGTGTACTTCCGTTAGCATATCAAGCACTGGTTCATAAGCACACTGTGCACATAAAATACATAATATTATACACTAATGAAAAGGCCTTTGATGAAAGGCTTTATTAATCACATTTCACAAATGTGATTTTTTCTCCTTCCTCCCCCCACCCCCGCCAAACTACCATTCATAGGGCCTCCACTCTTATGCAGCAGACCTGTGGGTCAGACTTTGATCCAAGCACATGACTATGACTCACACACAGATACTGTCATATGACGAAGACAATAGACAAAAATCCCGAGCATTGTAGTCTCAATCGTTATACTGTATCACTGCATAACGCGTAACGCGTAACGAGTAACGCGTAAAGGTTTAAGGGAATTAATATATAGGATAAGATTATACGTCTAGTATTAATCGAGTTTATTATGCAGATCGATATAAAAGCCTCGGGTATATCCCGACTGGTTTGATAATGAGTAGGGCTATTGTTAGACGGATGATATTTAATAATGAAACTAATATCAGACTGCAGTTTATAACCTCTGCCTTTGCGTGTCCAACCAGTAATTCTTCGTTTCAAGCGCCTAGACCCATTGCTTCGATTCGGACGTAGCATTGTTTGAATTCAATGAAATACAAAACTAACAAGAGAGCGTGATAACGTAATTATTTGTTGTTTTTATCTCACAACTTGAGACTTTAACTGGCATCCACATTTTCACAGACCTGTTGAATGTTATTCTCTCCATTAGATTTGCTGGGAGCAATCTGTGTATGGGTAGAAAGGCTAAATGAGTGCCGCAAGGGTTGTTTTAATAAAGCAGAAGACAATGGGGGTATGTGTGCACGGACACGCTTTACTGACCGCGCGTCGAATGAGTTTGCATTATTATTGCTATTGTATCGCCTGGCTACAAACTTGAAGAGGTAATGATAATAAGCTGCATGCATATACACTACCGTACTGCTGAATTAGGCTTGCCTTTGTGAGTCTGATTGCATTGACGGCGCATTTGTATGTTCCAACAGTAATTATATTCTGCAGACGATCGTGAGGCTAGTATGATAGAGAGTATAGACATATTATAATGAGAAATCTGTCGTAAGAAGACTTTGATGGCAGTTGACAGGAGGCATGTTTGCGATGTGACTACCAATACTTTAGATGTGTTAGCTTAGCAATCAGTCATAAAGTGCTTTGAAATTAATAGACTTTATAGTAATTACCATTGAAATGCTTTAATATAAGCATATTCCTTTAATGACACTATCTATTACTGGTATTTAGAAAAATCAACGGATACTAAGTTTGAGTGTGTTTAACGTAAAGGTTCAGAGGCACAAGGCTTCTCTTCAAGTCGCCCAATACAATCGCGCACTACTTTCAGCTAAATTCAGCGGGTCTAGATAACTACATATACATAGTAGTAAAAAAAGTAAATTTTATGGTATTCAATGAAGATATTTATTTTTAAGTTTTCGGCTATTTTTCTCTTACTCTATTGGCCTATACTGCCATCGGCCTACGTTTGCATTTAGCTGACGCAGGCCTTCGTTCATACGATCTACTACGAAAGTTTGGCTCAATTCAAAGAATGCAGCGATTAATTCCCAAAATTTAGTTTTTCTAGCGCTCTGATGATCACGCGACGTTTTGTTTTGGTACGGAACGACAGAATGCTTCGATTATATTATTATCAAATTGGATGAGACTGATCGTATCTCGTAGATGTTCTCTTTCAGCCTTCACTAGCTGCATGGTTTATGAAGATCAGGTGCTGCTTAAGGCGTCCCAAACATAGTATTCAGACTCGTTAGAAGTTGAAACGACTTTAAATTAGGATACTAAATGCTCTGTTAACCTAATTATGTTGGTCAATTAACCAAATTATGTCAAATGATTGTGATAGTTTTATTTTTCTAATTTAATAAATTTATATTGTTTGTATTTTCTGCAGATGCCAAGGATAGTATGACTATGACATATGAAGAACCAGGAATAAGTCGCTCATTAAATCAGGACATGGTGGAGCGCTTCAGTAACACAGATAGTAAGTTATACAATATATAAGTGTATGTAGTTATTTATTTCATACTCCAATACAGAAGTTTTAACTTCGTTAAATTTTATAGGTAGAATACAAAGATATAAAGGTCTCTGGTAGAATTTGAGAGAGATTAACTTGATCGCCGATTTTCTTAAGGACTAACGGAACTCAAACGAAACTTTCTGCACTCACATCAGATATTAGCCCTACCTTCTCATATGAAAAAGAAGGTTGAAGCAGAAAAATAAATAGAATGGGAGGAATTCCTATAGTGGAGAAAGAGTTACCGAAAAGTGTTTGAACAATGTATCTTAATCTATCTAAGATTACAATCTTGAACAATACTCGTTCATATCTAGATATATTTTCATTAGTGTATCTATTAGGCCTTGCGTTTTCATGGCAGTAGTCTTCATATCAAACATGACAAAAAGATGTAATTAATTAGTCTGAATGAACACCCAAATGCTCTCAAGGACGATTGATGCCTAAATGCTAATTGGGCATATGGGGGTGAAATGTTGACAAAATGGCAATTTAACGTATAGTATAATGAAATCATATTAGAACTACATAATACTCGTATATTATATGCTTAGGCTACACAGCAGTGTTATATCAGTTACTGAAACTGAAACTGAAATGATTTATTTCAGTTTTACTGAAACTGAAACTAAAACTGAAATGATTTTGAAAACTGAAACTCGAACTGTATAGAAATGATTTTTTAAAAACTTTACTGAAACTGAAAAGATCTAAAAAACTGAAATATTACAATTTTTTTGTTGACATGAATTTGTGAAATGAGCAATTGTCATAAAACTTGATAACATTGACTAAACAAATTACGTATATTTTTCAGGAGCGATCATGCCGATGATGCAGAAAGGGGCAAAGTGGTCAGAACATTTTAAGTTTTGCTTAGGCCCCACATAGACCAATTGAGCACTCAATTTTTCAGACTTATTAATGTACATGTACAAGTCAGTCACATCTGTTGTGGTATACTTGGAAAGTTGGCCTACTTTATCATCCATTGTTCATTTTAATGTGCTTCGAAGATTTAATTAAAAGTGTGATATTACATTGTTAGTGATTGACCGGTTACTTGCTTGATTGTTAAATCATGAAAGCAACGAGAATTGCAGATAGAATTTGACTATACGACGGTATAGGCCTACATGGTAAGCAACTGAAAATTAGTGTGTCAATATGACGTAAAAAAGAGGAGGATAGTGAAAGCGAAGGAGTTATATAGATGTAGGTCAGGTCTACCATTTAAGAAGAACACTGAAGTAAGAAAGAGAGCCACATAGAGAGAATAATTATTAGTACTGCCTGTTGAAATGCGGAGTTTGTAACAGGCATAGTAACTGTTATGTTGAGAGTCTTTTCTGTTTATGAGATCCTGAAGGTGGTGGGAGAAATCTCATGCAATGAATCAGTGAATGTGGACAAAAGCAATAAATCTTTGTAACTTTCTCCTCTTTCCAGAATTCCTCTCAGCTGATCTGAAATTTACTACATTCTTCGTGGTCTTTTTTATTTTTCACATCAGCTACGTTGGCTCCAAATTATTTAAATAACTTTTGTTGATTATAAATTTAGCAGTATAATGTTGTATATTAAATGCAGTTTCAGTTAAGACAACTGTACCACTGAAGCAGAAGATATCTTATAACATATAGCATACAGTAGCTTATGCGAATTATATTCTATTTCCACATTGAGCAAAAAACTGAAATGAAAAACTGAAATTAAACTGAAACTGAAATGATTTTTGAAAAACTTTACTGAAACTGAAACTGAAATGATTTTTGAAAAACTTTACTGAAACTGAAACTGAAATGATTTGGAAAACTGAAACTCAAACTGTATAGAAATGATTTCTTGAAAACTTTACTGAAACTGAAACTGAAATGATTTCAAGAACTGATATAACACTGCTACACAGGTACTGAGTTTATTATGTAAGGAATGCAGAGGGTTTAAATGGCATAAGGAGTTGATCGATGGCATACTCACTAACACGATAACTGTGGAAATATACGGACTGTAAAGTTAAAAATTCCTAAAATAAGTTTAACTTTGTTTAGTGGTTGATGGGCTACGTCATTGGCGGGGGAGCTCTGGGATTCGAATTGAGAACCTATGGAACCCAATCTTAATTTTTGGTTTCATGATATGATCTTTTCATATCATAAAGCCTTAGTGTCATTGGTCAGAGTAAGTGACACTGATCAAAGTAGCTTTTTTATATGGAAAATGTTAATTTTAACATTTTAATTTTCGACGTGCTATTAATTTAATCAGTGTCTGATAAAAATAGGAGTCTTTCAATATCTGTGCAATTTGTTTCTTTAAATTTTAAACACAATATATCATACTGTACACGTATAATTTTGCATATGCATATTCGTGTTAGTCTAGATATCTTTGCATTAATTCAAGGAGACTCATTTCCTTAATGTAAAATATTTAGGTTCTTACTATTCAAGTCAGACGTGTATTATAACGTTGTTATACGAGAAGAATTAAGCACTTAGCCTTCGCTTATGAGTACGCCTAACTGCGACTCTTTTCAGCACTTGGCAATTAAGCCGATAACGCTTTCATATTATTAAGCGGCTGATATATTCTGCAGCAGTGAAAATTTAAATTGCAGATAATTAAATATTAGAAAAGTACACTGGCTTACAGTAAACAGAGATAGTATATAGTGTTAATGCAGACACTTGGGCGCCATCTAAATTCAGTAAAACCAATTCAAACATTATTATGATTCCTAAAATTGGTGCTCAGTAATCAAACGAAGTTAAAGAAACTCGGCTGCCTGTGATATAAGAACACAGCTGATTAATTTCGTTGAGTTTTACTTGAGTAGTTTGCATAAGTGATTAAAGTATGAATTAATTAAGTTAATTTAATGCTAAGTATAGATGAGAAGACAATAGTAGTACATATAAACGAAGCATGATGCAGCTTAATTACTAGCCACAAAATAGAATTAATTAATGCATTATAATGTTCTGCATATTATGCCTTGTGTCCTGCGTAATTATGCTTTTCACGTCTTAGTTCTATATTTGTTATGCTTCTGACTTTTTCTTCTGCTCTGATTACTAATTCAATATATGTTAACATTAATTAACCAAGTCTACCGACATTGCAATTATTCGTCTGACATACAAACCCTGTCAGAATAAACTTAATTAAGAGATTTTCGTAATAAGCTTTCTTTTCTCTATATTCATTAGTTTCTCCAGATTAGATTATCTTTTAACAAACAATTCTATTCTCACTCTCTCGGAAGTAGGCCTACAGCGTAAAAGTTAGAACATTGCATAGAATAATTCTTTGCCAATACCTCAAAACAACGTAGGCTTATAATTATTATATTGATTTTCTTGCATAATTTAAGTCTTCTTGCCCGAGTAGCGAGTAGGGGTCATGTGTTCGACATAATTATTTACGGTAAGATTTTGCCATTCATAATCACATAATATCGTACTTCACTAAATGAATACTTCACGATTGTTTTTATATAGGAAAATCCGAATTTACGTCAGCCCTCGGCTAGTGGTTTAATCTAGGCATGTTTAAGGGGGGGGGGTCTCCCCCTCTAAACTCTGAAATGTCTCCCTAAAATAATTGAGCATAATGTATCAATATCAATTTCTCTTCCCCCCCAAGTGCATGATTGTTCCCCAAAAATTTAAATTCGCCCCCTATGGCAAGGAATCTAGATTACACATTGGTTCGCGGCCGAATGTCTGCATCAGTGACGAGTGAACTCTGGAATTCGAATCGTGAACCTATGAAATCCGATTCCGACACCCGATAATAAGAATCTCTAGATTCAATAGTGTGAGTCTTGGGCCTTGATAGTCTTAATCGGCTATACAGGGTGAGGCAAAAAAAAAACCCTAGCGAAATCTCAATGATTTCTCCAAAACTCAAGATATTTGAAAAATATTTTACAGACTTGTAGAGGAGGAGTTTTGACATCTACCCTCCAAATTTGATCGAAAAATATCTATAAATGAAAAAGTTGCCGAGTTTCTACGAAAAAAATCGAAAAAAACAAATTAACAAGCCTAGATTCTAATAGCGGTGGCACAAGAATGGATCGAGCAGTATGGTCCGGAGTTCGTCAAGAAGGATGAGTGTCCATCAAACTCATACGACATTAAAACTCTCGATTACCACGTCTGGGGCGAATATTTGAGCGGTACAAAGTATTCGTTTCTAAAAGGCTAGAAGCCTTTTAGAAATCAGGAATTCCATTCCACAATCAGGAATGGAAACGAAAAAAACAAAAAAAAACAAAAAAATGCGCCACCTGGCGAAATAATATGTCAAATATGCGCGGTAGTTACGTGTAAAGCAAAATACGAATAAATTTTTATTTTGAAACCAACCAACAATGCTGAAATCAAGACAAGACTGCTGGAGGCAATCTGGGAAAAAATGCCACAAGAGGCCATTGGCCTGACTGTACTAGCAATCTGGAAAAGGTTACAGGCACTCTTTCAAAGAGATGTCGATCACTTTGAACAAATAGAAACTTTGAGCTCAAATAGAATGGGCACCAACAACAAATGTCCAGCCCAGAATGAATGCCTGTTGAATAAGCTTTGTTAATTTGTTTTTTTAGATTTCTTTCGTAGAAACACTGTAAATTTTTCATTTATGTATATTTTTCGATCAAATTTGGAGGGTAGATGTCAAAATACCTCCTCTACAAGTCTGTAAAATATTTTTAAATAATCTTGAGTTTTGACGAAGTTAATGAGATTTCGCTAGGGGGTTGTTTTTTTCGCCTTACCTTGTAGATGTCCCAGCTTAATAGTCCAGTCGGTATCACAGTTAAAGGCTAAAGCCGAAGTTAACGTCAGTTTCATCTATTGACAGAGATATCAGTGACGGGCGAGCCTCGGATTCGAATCCCGTACATACTGATCCCAAGTCGGAAACCTAACCGATGTAGCTACTGGCTCCTGCCAGTTACCTTACGAGCAGGATGGCATTGATTCGGACCAACTCGGATCTGTCACTTATAGTTATAAATCCTCATTGATTGAAAATTACTTTAGATCAGACGACATTTTATAGGTGTTGCTCATAAGGTAACTGTGCTACCGACTGGACTATTAAGCTGGGACATCTATAGCCGATCAAGACTATCAAGGCCCAAAACCCACACCATTGAATCTAGATATTCTTCTAATCGGGTGTCAGAATCGAATTTCATAGGTTCACGATTCGAATTCCAGATCTCACTCGTTACTGATGCAGACATTCGGCCGCGAACCAGTGTGTAATCTAGATTTTGTCTGGTTTATACTACGTTTTCCGTATAAATGGAGATTTATGAAATGGTGCCATGATAAATGAACGGTGCGCTTGTAGGCTACACGCGTTATGTTGGCAGCAATTAGCAGCTGGAAGTCTGTGTTTTGTCTTCTTTAATCAGATTCATTTCCGATTGCTTAGACAAACACACAACGCATTCAGTGCATCTCGACGGCTTCTTGTTTAACGTATAGCAGTCATAACCGCTGACTGTATTAGCCGATATAATTCCCTACATTGTTGGTCTCTAATTATTATTTACATTATGTGTTTTACTAGTGAAAAGGCCTTTGATAAAAGGCTTTATAAATCACATTTCACAAATGTGATTTTTTTTTGGGGGGGGACTCCGCCCCCCCCCGCCAACCCACCATTCAATTGTGCCTCCGTTCTGCTTCAGCAGATCTTCGGACCAGATTTTGATCCAAGCACATGACTATGGCTCACACACAGACACTGTCATGTGACGAAGACAATAGACAACCAACCCGAGCATTGTAATCTCAATCATTATACTGTATCACTGCGTAACGCGTAACGCGTAATGGTTTAAGAGAATTATTATATAGGATTATCGTTATATATAATATAGCACGTTTTATATATTTATGAAAGTTACATTTTGTATATTGGTTGGCGACATATTATGTATGATGTATTTATTAATATGATATCGTCGTCAGATGATGAAACGGACGTTATACGATATTGTAAGTACTTTGCTAAATTGTGTCCAAGGCATAAGTTTTCTAACATTTTAGCGTGTAGCTTCATACTGAGCATTCGTCTATCAATGTTTTGAATTTTATCATAATAAAGGTTTACCTCTAACATAATAAAGGTTTACCTCTAATATGACAAAGGCATAACAGCAAAATAAGTTTGTCTCAGACATAATAAAAGTTTAAGTCTAATATAATAGAGGTTTACCGTCGTTACATTAAGTAACTGTGATGAATTTACAAGTAAGAAAAGGTATCTTAGAACTCAGATCCTCCCGTCCCAAAGGTCCCTGAAGCGAAGTCTCAGTTCTCTCCACTGGATTCTGTCGTGAGAAAAGTCCACATTTCAAATGTCTATAGTAGAAGGCGATTTCTTTGCTATCTAGTTTGCAGATGAGTCATGACAATGACTTTATCTAATTGATTGTTGTAGGCAAACCAATCACATCCAGTGGGGGACCGAGAGGCTCAGAGGTCAGAAAGGATGGAGACCATTCTGGAGGTCCGCTTAACTCTTACAGTTATCATCATGTAGAATCATCATCGTCATCATGTAAGAGGAGGCTATCCTGCATATTGTGTGCTGAGCAGTTAGAGGACAGGGACGAGCTGCAGAGCCACCTGATCAAGGTATACAGCTATAAATACAGCCTGTTTGTATATGCTAAACTAAAGGCTTAAAAGGCTAAAGCCAGATTTAACGTCAGTTTCGCGGCCTAACGGCTACATCAGTGACGTGCGAGGCCTGGATAGAACCGTGAACCTATAGAATCCGGGTCGGACACTGAACCGATGTAGTATCGGTTCAGCCATGCATACAAAAATTGTAAAAACTTGTATAATGTAGCCGAATTTAACGACGTCAGTTTCGCGGCCCGAAGGCGGTATCAGTGACGGGTGAGCTATTTGATTCAAACCGCGGAACTATATGGAAGTCGGACGGGACTCTGAAATTGCTTCGGCGCCCTATACAAAGACAGATATAATTATGCATTAATATCATTGTCTTAAGTATATGCATTGTGTCCATGTACAGTATCATATACAGGTATTATGTATAGTTACATTCAGTAATTTGTAGCAGTACACAATTTTATTTGGTGGAGTAGGCTTAAATTGACATATCTAAGGTTTTCTCACAATTAGTCGTTAATCATAAATCTGATCAAATTATGTCTAATCGATCTTTCATAGAACCTGGCTCTGGCTTGTATCACGTGACTGCTAGTCAGTCCATGGCTGGATATTGACCGATGTCCCGATACAGTACATTGTAAAACAATTAGCACAGTGATATGCAACAATATAATACAATATAATACATTGCATAGCAATCCAATCAACACAGCGATATACAACAATACAATACAATAATAAAGTGCGTACTGAATAGCAATAAAATTAACACATTGAAATACAATAATACAATGCAATAAAATAACACAGCGCATAGCAATACAAGCAAGACATTGTTTTACAAAACCGCTTATAGATGTACATTTAACTTCTTAACGCTTAGAAGACGCAGACGTATATCTGAGTCATATATCTATAATATTGCTCTAGCTCTAGCCAGAGCAATATTATAGATATCTATGATCTGAGTACTATTGGTTGAGTGACCAATCAGATTTTTTTTGCAAGACGCATTTTAAATTAATATTGTTGAGAACAGAACTGCCAGATGTGTAGGCCCACTCGTTCAGTTTGAAACTGTTTTTGCTAGCTTGCAACACTGGTTGTGGCCTTTGACTGGATGGTCTGCTTTACACTCCATTGATCATACTTAGTGACTCTGAAGTCTGAATGGATCGGCACTTCTATTAATACAATTAATATATTGAAATCTTGACTGATCGTATTCTATTAACTAACGCTAATGTTGCAGTGAAGGGCAAAGTTGTCTGGGGCCATGAATTCAGAATGTGGTCAAATTCTCGACTAAAAGAGGTTCTGCCACATCGGTTGTGGTCTATGGCAGGCTAGGCTCCATATTCTGCGCTGCTCATGAGCGCTTCTGAAACTTAGTTAAGATTTCGCTATATAAAAGTTTATTGATCGATCGATGGATTAGTTAAAGTTAATTGATTGATTGATTTAGACTCACCGAGTGAAGTCCGAGACACTGCAGGGCATCATGTCCCTGGTAGATTCCTCACGAGGTCAGACCAGGGGTGCCCGGTCATCCACGTCCACCGCTACCGGTCCATCCACCATGACATCAGGCGATCAGGGTTCAGCTGAAGATAGAATGAATGAGAAACAGTCTACAGGACCAGTAACAACTCCAACAGAGATAACCAACAGAGCAGAGGTCACTGAGAAGGGAGATGCCGCTCGAAAAATAAAGCAAGAGATTCTGGAAAATGAGGCGATTCGTCTGGCTGAAGAAGGTTTGTGGCATTCCCTTCCGATATTTTGTGGTTTAGTGTAGACACGTAACTTTATACATTATACTTTATGTGATTGACAAATAAAGTGTACGTGCACACTGTTAGGCTAATTAATAGTAAGCATAATTAAATAAATGTAAATTAATGTTAATAGCAATACAAGTATAATACTCCTTCAAATAACGTTATGTACCTTTAAGTACTTCATATTGAAATGTACATTATGGCTATTTGTCATTAACTAATAATTTGTGATTGTATTTGTAGCTGCCGTTGACGCGATGATAATAACTGATAAGGACCTATCAACTCCACTGGTGGAAGGATCAGAATTCCGTTGTACTAGTTGTGAGTCCGTTTTCCCATCCATCGATGCTCTGTGCGCCCATCAGAACGAACTAGGTCACTTGGAGCTGACCCAGACGTCCACGGGGCCTGGGTACGTCTGCTGGAGGGCTGGTTGTGCTGAGCAGTTCCACACGGCTCATGCGGTACAGCAGCACTACCGTGACGATCATGCTAAAGGTCCTCATCGTCAACCCACTGAGGCAGACATCACCACCTACTGTCACCGCTGTGGACAGTGTAGTCTGGCCTTTAAGACTCCTGAATCTCTCAAGGCACATAATTACTATCACGTCATACGCACAGCAACCAGGTGTCAGGTGTGTGAGCAAATGTTCGAGTCTATCGCTGAGATGAAGAACCATGTGGAGTGTGAGCATATAAAGGACATGACGACTGAAGAAATAAATCGATATAAAGATAATCTCGCAGCTGCTTCTTCTTTGGCTTTACTAGGTGGATCCACTCTGGATGAATACTCCAACGTGGAAGTAGGTGACAAGTTCAAGGATGAAGAGAGTTCTGATCAGGCAGAATCTGATATGGACGTTGAAAAGAAGGAGGGCTCCGCGAGTAGTTTCCATCACGAATTATTTGCAAAACTGGATGAAAATTTCAATGCAAGTCTAGCAGACGGCGACAGTGATTCTAACGATATGCAGCTTGCTTATGAGGATTACATTCGCAGTCAGCCAGATCTTCAACAGGGTTACATAATACATAAATATAAATGTCATCGATGTAAAGTGGGATTTCCAAAGATTGGATATTTATCTGCTCATAATAGGACACTGCAGCATAGACAGGGAAGCAAAGTTGGTCATCCACTAGAAAAATACTACGATCCAAACCGGCCGTTCAAGTGTGAGATATGTCTCGAATCGTTCACTCAGAAGAATATTTTGCTAGTTCATTACAATTCTGTTTCACATCTTCATAGACTGAAGCAGCATCAATTGCAGATCATGCAGCAGTCAGGGGCAATCTCTTCCAAAGCTGACGCAGATTTCTCAAGGAATCGTAACAATTCGGAATTCAGTCAACAAAATGTTAACCAAAAGTCAAGCGATACCAGTAAAGAGTTGAACTTGAAAAGATCAGCAGATTTTGAGTCAGTCCCGTCATCAAGTGGAAATATTAAAGGCGTAGATAATTTTGATGTCTGTCCACCTAAACGGATGACGTCATTGAATCAGAATGGAATCAATCTAATGAATGCATTTAATTGGAATATGGATTTTAATCAGCGCACTAGTCCACGTTATGACAGCAAGAAACCTCCTGAGAGTGCTTCATACGGTACTTACAGACCTAGCTCCACCAACCATAATTATATTTCTACTTCTGCAATAGCAACTCCAACAACACCCGTTTCGGTAGCTGATAAAAACAGTTTTGAAAACTGTGACTCTATCGAAAAGTTTTTTCAGTCAATGTATGGCAAAAATTTCCCATCAAATTTGTTATCTGGGTCTAAATTAAGCAATCAATCAATGCATATGCTCTCTTCCAGTCATTCTTCGTATGAGAAGTTTGCCAGTTCTAATTCTTCTATATACTCAACCCCTTCTAAATACCTGAACAGATCAGAAAGCAATAAATCTGATGAAGCTAATCACAATCATACTTCCGAAGGTAGCAAAGCCAATATTCCCAGCATGTTTCCCAACATCACTATTCCTCATATATGTCAATATTGTGACGCCATGTTTGCGTCAGCGGAGTACCTGGCTCAGCACAAGAACACGTGCAGAATAGCAGCATTAGGTCGACAGATGGCTGCTAACGGGGGCTTGTCCTACAGCATCAGCAAATCTAATCTCTACATGGCCCTCCTTGAAAATTTTGGATTCGAGTGCGTCATGCAATACAATGAAAATCGCCAAAAGTGTAAGAAACCGGATACTGAAATGCCAAATGAAAGCGAAAAGAAGATGGAAACTGAAAATGCGATAATTGATCCGGCTGAAACTAACCATGTGAATGGAGAAGATTCTGCCAAGAGTAAGGAAGATGATTCTGAGAAGAAAGAAGAATCAGAAACTGCGAGAGATGCTGCCAATGAGAAAAAAGAGAATGAGGAAAATAAGGTGACGAGTAAGCTGTCTCTCGATCTCCCAGAAATGCAGAAAAGTGAATGCCGACACTGTTCGAAGCAATTTTCCAGCATATGGGTTTTGAAAGCGCATGAAGAAGAAGTCCATAAAGATGTACTGCCATTTGATAGAGTTTTGGAGTTTGGAAAATATTTTGTCAAAATGATGCAAAAGAAGCAAAAAGCAATGCAAAGTTCACCTGAAAGTAAAGTGAATTCGGACGTTTCTTCAGCCACCGACAGCAAATCGAACAAGAAATATGATATTAGACTGACAAACTTTTCACTCTCTGGTGCAGAAAGCTCAAATTATCCATCGACACCGTTACCACTGCCACTAGATTTTTATGGCAGTCAGGCTGCTCAGATGTTACAGCTTCCCTTCCTGATGGGAATGAGCATGTTGCCACCTCTGCTGCCTATGATGCCGTTGGGAGCAGAATTGTTTGGAATGCCTCCCTTCCCCCTGGTTGACCCAATGTTGTTCCTCTCACAGCAGCAGCATCAGCAACAGAAGCAGCTGGCCCATCAGAACCAATCAGCTGACGTTGGTGTAGGGTCATCATTGCCCAGCACATCTTCCCAGCAGAAATCTGGACGTACTCGTATCAATGATGACCAGCTGAACGTTCTTCGTGCTCACTTTGATATCAACAATTCTCCGAGTGAAGAACAGATAATTAACATGTCTGAGAAAACTGGACTGTTGCCAAAAGTCATTAAGCACTGGTTTCGCAATACTCTCTTCAAGGAGAGACAACGTAGCAAAGATTCGCCGTATAACTTCAGCATACCTCCGTCAACTACTCTGAATTTGGAAGAATACGAGCAGGCTAACAAACAACCTTGTTCGAGTAGAAATGAACCGTTGACTCCTGCCAAGAGTGAAACTTCTGCAACATCCATTGATTCACAACAGTCATCCATTGGCAGTGTCAAACCATTCAAACCTCAATTCTCTTCCATTAGCAATGTACCGGGCATGAGGACTGATTTCAAATCTCAGGATGATCAAGCAAACGACAAACTTCATCTTCCCATTGCACCAATAATTCCTGCATCTTTGCAGCGCATGCCAATACCAAATCCCTTTCTTAGTCCAAATTCCTCAGATATATCTGCTGCGATGCTATCTAGCCTAATGCAAATGGCACCACTATACATGCCACAAAATATAATGCCCCCAGTTCCAATGATTCGTCCGAATATGACAAAATTAGAAAATTCACAGATAGCGTTGGGAACTTGTCAGGCCTTATTGGCAGGTAACGGAGCGTCTTCCAGTTCTTCTCAAGAAAGACGTGCGAATAGAACGAGATTTACCAATACTCAGATGCAAGTACTTCAGGAGTTCTTTGAGAAAAATGCTTATCCTAAGGATGACGAATTAGAGAGTTTATCGAAGATACTAGATCTCAGTCCGAGAGTTATTGTAGTGTGGTTTCAAAATGCTCGCCAGAAAGTTCGCAAGATTTATGAGAATCAACCTCAGCAGCAGCAATCACGCACAGGTAGTGTGGACGAGAATTTCACTGGGCCAGGTTCAAACACTCCATCCGTTGAACCGAACTATCAGTGCAAGAAATGCAACACAGAATTTTCTCAATATTACGATTTAATTAAGCATAAGAGAACAGTTTGTTATCAGGATGAGGAAAGTGAAAATATACCAGGAACAAGCGTGTTTGGCAACACTGAAGAGGTTTGTTATTATGATGATGATGACCTGGGCAGTCAGTCCAGTGATCACAGCACATCGCATGACTCTGAAAATGTCTCTAAATTATTTCTGGGAATTGACTATCGATGCGAAAGATGTACCCTGACATTTGTTGATCTAGACAGTTGGAAGAATCACCAGAGTGTTCACGCAAATACGCAAGAATCCAGTGAGACTGCCACACGACCTTGTGGCACCACCAGTAATAACTACAACGAAGTTGCTGCCACTAGTAATTATTCTGCTGGGGGAAGTTTGGACGATTCTCTCTTGTCCAAGCAGAATTGGTCTGATGATGGGGATTGTAAGGACGAGCATCCTAAGGATAAGAGAATGCGTACAACTATCCTGCCTGAGCAGTTAGACTATCTGTATCACGTGTATCAGTCAGATTGTAATCCGAGCAGAAAGCAACTCGATGCCATCGCCACCAAGGTTGGCTTGAAGAAGCGTGTGGTCCAGGTTTGGTTTCAGAATACTCGAGCAAGAGAACGTAAGGGTCAGTACAGAGCTCATCAGCAGCTCATCCATAAACGATGCCCATTCTGTAAAGCACTATTCAGAGCAAAGTCAGCTCTCGAGGCTCATCTTGCCACCAAACATCCAGAGGAAACAGCTGCGACTGATATCAATGTGGATAATATTCCAGATGAACTATCAGATGGCAGCTCTAATCAAGTCAGTCAGCCTGAACCAATCAACCGTCCACCTTCCTCCAGTTCAACCTCATTGTTTGGCAGCCTAACAAGTCCTCTCATTTCAGGATTGCCATCCAGTGCACGCGTACTGGGAAACGCTGATCTACTCCATGCAAACATGCAGAGATTATATGAAGATTCTTTCAAGAAGTACATCGATGAGTTAAGTCATGTAAGTCATCAGATCAAGTTTGAGCTACCTAATCTACATCCACCTGAAGCTACTTCTACTCCGATCAAGAACTTTAAGCAAGACGATGCACCTCTTGATCTCCGCATGCCGATATCTTCCAGTGGAAATCATAATAATTCTCTACCTCATCACTTAGATGATGATGATTTTATGATGAGGCGTCAGTCTAATGCGGATGACTCTAGATCTGAGAGCGCTAGGTCAGAAAACAACGACGACACGAGCCAGGCAGGAGGCACTACCGGCAGCAATGACTCCCCAGCCTCACCGGCTAACTCTAACTCAAACCAATACAAGAACTGGCAGGCGGGTAAGAGATACAGGACTCAGATGTCGAGTATTCAGATAAAAGTCATGAAAGGCATCTTCATTGACTACAAAACTCCAACCATGTCAGAGTGCGAGGTACTCGGGCGTGAGATTGGTTTGCCAAAGAGAGTCGTGCAGGTTTGGTTTCAGAATGCTCGGGCTAAGGAGAAGAAGAACAGTTTGATTGGTTCTGAGACCTCCAGTCAAGGAGGGTCTGTGTCATCCATGCAGTCTGCTATCATCACCAATCCACAGCCAGACAAGTGTACTCTCTGTGGGGTGCAGTACTCCCTGCAGTACACAGTACAGGATCATCTGTTCACCAAGGGTCACATCGATCACGTGAAGGCTGTTGTACGTGGTCAGAGAGAAGTCTCTGTTAGTGGTCAGGATCAGCAGACTAACGAGGATGGGCATCATTGCAGTAAGATGCCATCAACTGATTACAAACATAAAAGTTATTCTGCTGCCGGGCCGCCGAGATTAGCGCAGACTCATTCTACTGATCGTGGCGGTATGTTACTTACCTTCTTCATTGATTTCATTTCTTCACTCATTCATTCATTTGTTCATTCATTTATTCGTGAGTCAAATGCTCAATGTTTATGATGATTATATAATAATTTATATATTTATTTAATAAACGTGGTATACCATAGCCTACTTGCATTGTAATGATTGTATACTTAACTAATAATCATTGTTATTTGTTCTCTCATACATGTGTCACTGACATCGTCATCAGGTGATGAAACGGGCGAAGAACCACGGCCTTCACGTGATCGATGTGACCCTTATAGTGAACAGATGATCCTGTACTGTGAAGTACTGCAGTAATGTATTTGCATTAATTAATTCGTATTGATTGATTGATTAGGTGTTTCACTGAAGAATGAAGCCGCTCAGTATTCTGACCCTCGCTCCCAGGCTCTCACCACCAGCTCCCTGCCTCCTTCTCTCAGCAGCTCCGTGGCTTCACTGCTCAACCCTTTCTCTGGGTTTACTTTGCCACCCGCTGACGTCATGAGCATGATGCCATATCTGTATCCAGGAGGGGGTAATCTACCCTTCATCTCCCCAACATCCCTTCCAGGTTTTAATTATATATCAATCAATCAATCAATCAATCAATCAATGAGGATTTAACCCCCGGTTCCTCACCCGAATATGATGTCAGGGACTTCACAAGCGTATACGTGTGTCGTAAATAATTACCAGAGTCAAGACTACCAGGATTTAAATATTACAAGAGGTTGAATATAGTTTACAAATAGCTTCACAGAGAGAGTGAAAGGCAGAGAGAGTCAGAGAGACATAGAGACAGAGAGAGTGAGGGAGGGGGAGAGAGA
>JAQFZF010000400.1:0-18220 GCA_034695365.1 Enchytraeus norvegicus
TTCTGGTGGTATAGAACCGCTTGCAGTTGCACAGTCTGCTTGGGACGTCCCTGACATCGCCTTCGGGTGAGGAACCGAACGTTAAATTCGCATTGTATTGTATTGTATTATATTGTCAATCATTCAATCATTTGTTACTCTCAAGATAAATTAATCAATCAATCAGCTGAAACATATCTACTTGACAATATTAAGATAAATCAATCAATAAATCAATCAATCAATCAGCCGAGCCAAATCTAAGTACCAGTCAATCAAAAATAAATAAATCATAAGTTAGATTGATCAATCAATCAATTAGCACATTCTGCAGAATGCAGATCCATCCAAAACAATGCCAAGTGAACATTTTTCAAACAATAACTTTTACTCTAATATCAATATTGCTTGCAATTTAAATTATATGTAGTTGTTATACATTTAGCCATCGATTTAGCAAGCTTGGCAAGAAGTAAAATTATTACTATTTAGCAATTTACTATTAATGGATAAATTTTTTCTCGGCTCATAAATAAACATTCAATCATTAAAATAGAATACTGATGGTAGTTAACATTTTATCATTTTTAATTATTTATGTTATTAACATTCAAGGTTATGAACATCAAAGGTTTCTAAATAATATAATGTACATATGAAACCAAAAAGACGAGATATATGCAATATCGGCAAATTTACCATGTCATAAATATTGTTAGCAGAATACATATTTTTTTAAATCTTCTTTTATTTCCATACATGTCAACCACACATGCTTACACTGTTTTCTTTCTTAGTTGCCTTGGTATTTGTTGTAATTAACACTAGTTAATCATACCTTTGTCGTAAAGAGCACACCATGCAGCAAGCGCTGGTACACGATTAACCAGTGCTGGTGGCATTATTATTTTTCAGTAGTCTGATCTGGGTATAACCCACAACTTTTAATAATCTTACGCGTACCGCCACTGCTTAGACCAATCACTCTGTATAAATCCATGTATTATGCATTTCTGTCTCCTATATCCTTGGATACGGAAAAAGATATGTATATTTTACATCAGTGGTGCACAACCTCGATGAGCCGAAGGGCCGCATCAAATTTGGTTAAGTGATCACGGGCTGCACAAAATTTTTCAACATGCACGCAGGGGCGGGCGCAGCTTTTTGTTGGGGAGTGAGGTTAGAAATGACATTTTTCTTGCTATTTCAATTGTCAAACTAAACAGCTAAGAAGAAATATTGGGGCCAAAACATTTCGGGCGTGAGATATACCGCGAAATAGTATTAATTTGCTCAAATTAGAGTTCCCAAACCTGGGATTCCAAATCCCGGCCCAAAAACGACCGGGAATCAATCCCGGGATTGAGTTTCCCAATCCCGGGATTGGGATTTTTTTAAAGATATACAAAAACGAAAAATCTCTAAGAAAACGCCTACAAATATAAGTGAGATAAAATGCAAGATTTAAGTTCAATTTACTCAGTGGTTCACAGGCCTATATTAGCACAGTAAGTTCAGTAACTAACAGGCCTATTGTAACAGTAATATTGTAGACCTATTGTAACAATAATATTGTAGACCTACTGTAACAGTAATATTGTAGACCTATTGTAACAGTAATATTGTAGACCTATTGTAACAGTAATATTGTAGACCTATTGTAACAATAATATTGCAGACCTATTGTAACCATAATATTGTAGACCTATTGTAACAATAATATTGTAGAGCTATTGTAACAATAATATTGTAGACCTATTGTAACAATAATATTGTAGCCTCAGTGTATGATGTCATCACGATTCACGGGCCTTCATGGTAACCTATGTGTTGCGTAACTTGTATTCTAATTCATAATGAAGCGAAACAGTAGATTTCTTCATAATGATAATTTCAGTTAATAGCTAATCTTATTCTTCTTTCAGGTGTCCTGCCGGTTCCCGGCGTTGACGGTCATGGTTTTCTAGATATCTCTGTCTCCCACAAATCTAGTAATTTCGACTTCTTCAACGTTCATCCTTTCGCTGAGACTCTTTGTATAGGTAATTCTTTGTCTTAATTCCTTTGCAACGCTTTCCTTCGATTTTTCCGTTATGATAATGCTTTCTATTAATTTTTATTCCTCATAACACGAACATAAGAGCCCATTTCCCTGTTCCGCACAGTATTTAATAGGCCTATATTTATTGTTGTTGCCATCCTATTTAAAACTCTTCTTTTGTAATTTGTTATCTAATAGCCATTAAATTGTGCATATTAGGATGATAACGAAGATTAAATATATATATATATATATATAAAATAAATAAGTATATAAAATTCGGCGATAACGTCCGTAGTTAATCTCTACTTCAGGCTTACATTGATTATAATGTATAAGTAATTTTGGTTAATCTTTCTTAGGCTATATTTACTCGTTTACGTTGCAGCAATTATACCAACCGTGTAATGAAGAAGCCTAGACTACTACCGTCATCCATAACAATTAATATCAATCGCATAAGCATACTATAGAGCCAAATTTGAATGCTAAATTGACAAGCGCCAATGCATTGTACGGTCATTTCAGCTTGTAGACTACTATAGACCCCATACTTTTGTCAACTATGTGCGAATACATGTCGACTTCTTTACATGCTTCGTCAATCCCGGGATTGAGAATTGCTCAATCCCGAAATCCCGGAATTGAGCGGCGGGTTTTGGGATTGGGATCCCAAGCTCAAATATTTCTACTATTGACACTAAAATGTTAGACACTAAAAAATAATTTTTTCAAGATAACCCTCGGCGGGCCGCACAGCAAGGCTCGCATGCGGCCCGCCGAGCCTTTGTGCTCGTTTGAGCCTTTGTGCGTTCGAGCCTTTGTGCGAGTTTGTGCTCGGCGGGTCGCATGCGGCCCGCCGAGCACAAACCATGGCCTGCGGGCCGCATGCGCCGAGCCTTACCGTGCAGCCCGCATGCGACCCGCAGGCCGCGGTTTGTGCACCCTGTTATACAAAGTTCTTTTTCTTTAAAACATAAATGGCTCTCCAGTACTAACACAAATTTTTTTTAGATAGAAATTCCCCAATTAGGGTTAGGGTTGACCCGGTTGAGCTAACTTAACCCAACCCTAACGCTTGATGAAGACTTTGATATCGAAAGTCTGTACAGGACCAGTACAGGTGCATTAGAACTAGAGAGCCAAGTTCATTTATATGGGCATTTGCAGGAGTATTCCGGTGGTTCGAGCTGTCTCTAGTCACACATCTCGCCTGGGGCGTATCTCGGGTGAGGAACCGGACGCTAATTCCTCCTGGATTGATATAGAAATACGAACCTGCATAGATATTCTTCTGCAGCTCATGAAATCGACACCAGTGATTCTGATCATCTTCAAACCTCATGTAACATCTGCTGCGTATGTTGTCTGTCTGTAACGCATAAAACATAATTATATTCTAAAATAAAGACAATCTTGTTGTCTCAGTGTACTGCCTAATGGCAGGTCCATGGCATAAAATGAAAAAACACAACACATCCACAACATAAATAAAACATGAGAGCAAAATTATATAATATTATGCCCATAAGCTTTTAGCTTTAAGTACCGCCGTACCAGTACATAACCCCATATTATATATATGACACTTTTGCTGAGCATCTTGTTTAGGATCTAGTTTTCTCATTACCTCATATTTTTGCCAATTGCTTTGGGTGAACCGGTTTGAGGAGCTAAATATTTTTGACACGGAATACAATTCAACAAAATGAGGAATGCTTGTTATAATTGCATAAACTTTGTGTGATACATATATAATAGACGCTTCAAGAATTTATTAATTCAAAGTACTAAAAGTATTTATGCACATTCACGGTCCCGGTGGCATGGCTTAGTCACTTGCCTGATTAGCCGTTATGGTTTTGGTCCTGGCCAGTCTGTCTCTGACAGTGACCTTGTGATACAGACACAAGATGTTAAACTTTGCTGACCTATTAACATTAATTTTCGTCTCATTACATTTGCATTATTTTCTAATAGAATGTGTGTAATGAATGAGCAATGAAATTTATACTCTTAACAATTTACTTTTAATCATACTAACATTGATAATTTTTGCCACACAAAATGGGTCCTTCCTAAATTTGGCGAACACCAGAGTGCTTGATTTGATGACGGGTTGTTTTACTGGCGTTACCGTCAGCCATTTATCCAATGTAGCGCCAACTGCTGATGACTTGTGCTTCAACTCCAGTGTGGTCGACGGGTTGGCATGAGATGTCGATGGCTTGGCACCGGTTATTGATAGACTGTCATTGGATGTTGATGGTTTGATCTGTTTATCGTCTACGGACAACCTAAGCTTTCTACACAGCTTTGATGCTGTAGCAGCTGCAGACGACTTAAGATGCTGGCTAGGCTCTGATGACTTAAGCTGCTGGTTGGGCTCCGATGCAGGACTCGCAGCTGCAGACTGAAGTCGCTTATTCAGCTCCGGTGTACCTTTGGCGGATGGAAAGCCTCTCGGCTCACATGCGACATCAGCAACTGATGGCTTGATTTGTTTACTAGGCTCAGATGCAGCTACAGCCGCTGTAAGCTTGAGCGGCTTTCTCAGCTGTTTACTCAGCTCAGCGGCCGCATTAGCTGTTACTGGATTAAGTTCAGACAAGACATCCACGGTTGCACTGACTAATCCCGGCGTGATACGAGGTGATTGTAACAAGCTAACGGTGCTCATTTTCCTAAATATAACAAATTACGTGAGATTAAATATAAATTTTAGTTTTATACAAAAATTGAAGACATTTTTTAAAGGCCGTGGATACTGTTTACGTACAACGTAACAATATCCTGGCGGCTATTGTTACGTACGTTATACCATGGAATTATTATTTTAAAATATTAAAGCCAATCATAATACACCCACAACCCTAACCCTAATAATGCAATTCATAATATAATAAAAGAAGTAATTTTTTTAAATTTAAATTTTTAACAAATTGGACAAAAAATGTCACCAGCAAGACTCAAACCTGGAACCATTCGCTCAGCCGCTCTATCCACTACACCACTAAGCCTTAACGGTTCAGCTTGCTTATCTAGCGTTTGTGAACAAAGCGATACAGTACAGCTATATGACATTGTATAGTAATCAGTGTGCATGCGCATTGATAGTACGTAACAATATCCGTACGGCTATTGTTACGTACACGTACGACGCACGTGTCGTACGAAACAATATCCACTTCGTTTTTTAAGCACACTAAATATTGTGCAATGATCATCTATGATTATATCTATCACCAAATCAGTAGCCTACATTATTTGAAAGAAGGGGGTAACTGAAAAATTTGTTAGAGATTGACTAGAGAAATAGAGGGTAAATTCAATATAACGCAAATATAAAGCGAAATGTTATAAAATATTTGTAAGTTATGGAAAGCTTGTTTACAAAAGTATAATTTAATCCTTCCAGAATTTAATAACATTCGTTAGTTAAAATGGAGGGAGGCATTTTACTACAACTATACTCTAGAAATACAGAAAAATCCGCGAATTCTATCTAATTCATTCAACACTATCACCTGAAATTTTAAGAAAATCGATTAAATCAATCAATCAATCAATGAGGATTTAACGTCCAGTTCCTCACTCTAAGGCGATGTCAGGGACGGCCCAAGCGGGATGTGCAACTACAGACAGCATCCAACCACCAGAACACTCCTACTAATACACATGCCGAATACACAAGATCCAAAACAGTGCAAGTCCGTTATCCAAGGCAAGAAGGTCTATTAGAACAGAACTAAAGTGGGAAGAGATGAGTTTGAGCTAAAATTGTATTGGCACAGGCACGTCTCTTTACCAGAGCCGAATTTTCGATATCCTAATAAAGTAATATATTGAAGTCAGATTATTAAAATAGATTTTTGCTAAATTTTATAGCCAAGTGTAAAGTACCATAATAAAGATATTAGCTAATACAAAGTGGACAGACCGGATGTGTAAATTATTAGGCATTAGGAGAAGAAAATGTAAAACGAGATTTATTGCATTTCTCTTATTTATTTTACTTAGAAAAAAACACAAACAAATCGACCGCCTTACCATGATCTTTACAAAAACCTGAAACATTATTGATAACAACAACAGTTAGAGTGTTGGACCCCCCCCCCCCAAACTCGGACCAAGTTTCCGCCCATGGCGAGTCGGAGTATCTGTTGACCCACCAAAAATGTGAGATAATTTGGCATAAAAGTGAATTTATGAAGATTTTTATATGAAATTGTTGAGTTTGTGACTATTATTTGTGTATTTTCTAGGTATGACAGAAATTTTGACAAAATATGGGAGTCCAAATTTTTTCGGACCCCCCAGTTAACGTTGGATATGCTCGTTCCTATAGTTAGGATCCCAATTCTTTCCATTAATGTACTGCAACTTTCCAAGCTTGCAGCTTTTCAGATTTCATTAGTCCGACAGGAAATTTATAAAACTTGATGTCAGATCCCAGCCGATCCAGATTAGAGCAGTTTTTAATGCAGAATTCTCATTTAAATTATGCTTTTATACCACTAAAACCTATTAAATACACAGGTAAACAAAAATAGTAACCTGACAGACCATAGATAAGCAGATCTTTGTTTGTAAACAAAAAGGACCGTATATGTTTGATGTATATTTGCAAGGTGTTTTTTTGGCTCCGCTCCACGCCTGATTGTCTATCTGTGCCTTAGAGCGCCAATGACAGCCAGCTCAGATATTCGAATTAAACCATGAAGACAAGTTTTTTAACCTTTCTTATCGACAGACCTGGAATTCGATCCTGGGTCACTTGCTTCTGAGGCAAACAGTCTGCCGATGTCGCTAATCCCCCATCCCCTGTTCTCTCCATATTGGAAATCAAGACCTAGGTGCCACGCGGAAAATGCAATATCTCGGTGATTATGCGTCCAATTCCCTTACAATTTTCAATATAGATTACAAATAGGCCCTTGCTGATGCATGCCAAATAGCAAAGGAAACGCACTATTACTTAGGCAGAAAATCAAAAATATATAGCGGTCTCGGTAGTTATGGAACACGGTTTATAAGAACTTGTTCGACTTCCGCTCAGTTTGCTTTACTCTGCGAAACAACAAAAATATTCTGGGAGTGCTAATCAATGAAGTTTGATGAATATAAGAAGAAAACAATTTTAAAAAGTAGGTTAAAATCAAATCAAATAGTTTAATAAGTGTCAAACCAATCAGCTGTTATAACAAAGATTGCATACAAATAATAACAATAACAAAATAAGAAAATAAAATAAAAACAAGAATATTTTAAAGCATCCATAGTTACATGATATATAACTTAGATGCGCTTCGCAGTCTGTTATTAACGTTTAATAACTAGGGCGATTTTTTCACTTATAAAGTTAAATTTTGACTTTATTTGTGTAATAACTCTCAGTTTGTTATTTGATTACTCTACTATTTCGATAGCCTTATAAGTTATGCACTTTGGATTGAGCATAAATCAAGGACAATTAAAAAACAACTCAGGCTGGTATCAAGTTTTTTAGTCAACATTTGTAGACCTGATTGATCGCAGGCCGCAATGGTTTACTCTTGTCTGGATTGGATTAAAAGTGATTTGATTGAATCGTGATCAAATTACCACGGTTTAATTGCATTCCACTTGATCACTGGGACTTCAATCACTGTCTACATTAAATGCATTGAATTATGTAGCTAAATAATGGTAGATATTGTCTATAGAATAAGGATTTATATATTTGTAAAACAAGACACGCATGGATTAAGTTGTTTTTCTCGCGGTTTAATAGCCTAATCGGTAGCCCATTGTTAATCAGGAGGCGGCGGGTCCCGTTCCCAGCCGGGTCCGCCTCTAACAATATCTTTGAGATGCAGAAGCTTTAAGACGTTAAACTTATATTGACATTTGTTACATTGAAGAAGTTCAAAAGTCAACAGCTGTCAATATAAGTTTGTAAGTTATTATAAGTTTATAACCATTTATGAGGTACGGTAGTTTGATATTTCTGAAAACTATATATCTAGTGCTCTGCCAAATGGCAGGTCCCAATAGTCCAATTCCTTCACAACTCTCTATCATCAACCTTTCGTTTCATGGTAACATAAGTTCCAACTCCTTTTAATTCGTCCACCATTCCTACACGATTTCTCTTCTTAATCTCGAATTTGCTATTTCAAATCTTCACAACACAGGACATGACCAATCCAATTCGTCTTATGATCGTTTCTATTAGTACTATTTTATATTGATTTTTAAATGCATCTGATATTTTAACTAACACTTGATAATTGTGTGCGGATTTTAATGACGTTTTCATCACAAGAAACAATAAAAAATACTTAGCCGATATAATTGATATGTACAGTATATTGTGCATAAATTTAACCATGATTACTATGATAGCATGATTACTTTGGTTAAATTTGTACAGCAACCATTTGTGAGCTGTACTGTTGTTTTTTATAGGCATTTGTTAGCGCCTTCGGCCCTTTTTGTCCCTATTCACGTTGAGCTGTTTATATCTGTCAGTGTTGTGTCCTGTAACGTGAAATAAATGCATAAAATCAAATCAAAGCAAAACACAATCCAATACGTTACAAAACGATACTGTACATTACAGTAACCTACAATATATTATCAATTAGCACGCACGATACTCGACGATGCCGGTCAAATCTAATCCGTATTTACGTACTTTTGGAAATTATTTAATCGATTGGTTAATCGACTGACTGAAAATGTATTAGCACGTCTCCGGAGTTGATAAACGCTAAACGAGTGAAACAGAAATAGGTATGGTAGACCATAAGTTAAATAAAGTGTGTTGGGGGGAGGGGGTATGTTAGAGGTCGACCGGAAATTTAATTTTTTTCGGCTGAAAAATAAAAAAAAGGAAGTATTTCTTTCGGCCGAGGAATAATAAAACCGAAAAAGGAAATAATATTTTCGGGCGGAAAACCTAAAAATAAAAGCCAAAGTAATTAAAACATAATTTAAACACATAACACAAGGTAGGCTATTTACATGTACATCTTTTTTTTCGGTTTAGGCCGATAAATGAAATTTTTTCGGCCGAAAAATAAAGAAATCGATAAAGGAAATTTTCTTTTTGTTGCAAAAAAACCAAATAGGAAATACTTTTTTCGCCCGAAAAGTAAAAAGGCCGAAAATTGATTTTCGCCTTTTTTCAGTACCGAAAACGAAAACGAAAAATAGATTCGGTCGACCTCTAAGGGATGTTCACAAGGTCTTCGTGCTCATAGCCCTCAATTTCATTATCTCTACCATAGAGATGGACTATGGAGTGTGTTGTACACTACAACGGTGATACAACTTAGATAGATCTATTGTACAGTGTAGACTACGGTACTAGACTATTTACTGGTCGCCCTTTTAACAGACATCAGAGGTAATCGATAATAGCTTATTAGTTGAGTGCTAAATTTCAATATTGCTGAACAATTGAGGTATGTTTAATTAAATGAAAAAGAGGAATTTGCTCTTTACTACATTGCAGATATACGTGTCAGTAGTGATGGTATTTTGTGTAACTTTACCAATTTTGGTAAGTGTGGATTTGTGGACCGATCAGGACTGGATACTAATTCTCAATGGATCATTACAAGCAACGACACCATAATATCCGATGGTAAGCGCCAATCTCTAAGTATAGTATTTTAATTTTTTGGTAAAGCAAGGTTGCACAATATTGAGAGCAGCAATGGTAACACTTACTACAAACATTACACTACAGTTGTAAACAGTTCACAATAATAGAATTACAAGCTTTCTTAAACTAAACGAAATGTTAATTGTATCTACCAACTAGTTATTATGAGTATTACTCTCTTCTAATAATCGGATAGTACGATATTTATAGTATCTCTGTGATGAGTCCGCATATTTGATCGATAGAATGCTCATTATTGTATTAGATGCATGTTACTATGATGTTAGACCAAGTGTGGAAATGTTTTTAAGTCTAGATTTACACCACATGTATTAACTAACTGGATAAACAACGAGAAATTGCTATGCATGAACTATCAGCCGGAGAAGGAAAGTGGATAGTAATTAAAGAGATGAATAAGTGAGTTATTTATTGCATTTGGGACAAGCACGGTACTTAGAAGAGTTAATCAGTCAATGAATATATTACTGAAACATGGTTAATGTTGAATGATATAGGCAGTAATCCTACCATTGGCAGCTGACACTATATTACACAGCATACAACCACTTCTTCTGAATCGCTTCAGAACATTTTGTCGTTCATTTTTACTGATCGATATGCCAGCTGTCGCTAGTTGATGGCCTGGTATAGCCATTTTTTCCACGACTGTGCGTCATACGCCCGAAAACTATTGTTCTACCTTTATCGTATTTCAGGTCTATCAGAAGACTGTATTGGATCTGATAACGGACTTTCCTATGTCGGCCAGATAAATTTTACTATATCCGGAAGACAATGTCAGCCGTGGAACGAATCCTATCCAAACTTCCACCCCTATGCTGACATACAAGCTTTCCCGGATTATAAATATCTAGGTGTCGGCGACATAAGTGATGTCCGAAATTATTGCCGCAATCCGGTGAAGTTATTCTCACAGGAAGCCGCGCCATGGTGCTATACAACTGACCCTGACGTTAGAATGGAGTATTGTGATATACCAAAATGCAAGGGTGGGCACAAATCATTTTAATCAATCAATTATATCAATCAATTATTATAATCAATCAATCAATCAATCAATGAGGATTTAACGTCCGGTTCCTCACCCGAGGGCGATGTCAGGGACGTCCCAAGCGGGATGTCCAACTACAGACAGCATCCAACCACCAGAATACTCCTGCAAATGCACAAGCCGAAAGAGAAAGCGAGATCCAAAAGAGTGCAAGTCCGCTATCCGGTGTCAAGTCCGTTATTTGGTGCAAGTCCGTTATATGGATAATACTTTTATTTAGCGCACGCTTAAATAAGTCACAGAAGCGCTCATTAGATCCGGTGGAAAAATTATCCGAGCTAGTCATAGACCACAGCCTCTGGAAGTCTACACCATTGGGGCTATTGTTTGAGTGTCTGGATCGGTTTTTCTGTGTCTACTCCAACTGAGAACTGAACGCATCTTGTAAGAGACGACTAGCGTAGCTAGTGCGGAGAGTACTAATATGAAACCATCTTAGGGATTGTTATTTTTCTTGAAAAAATATCATCGTTGTATGCATTGTCTTCATTAACACCCTTATAATTAAAAGCCTTTGATAAGCTGAACATATTGGGTCAATCAATGGTATGTTCATTGTTCAGTCATGAGCGAGATACCTGATTGTGCATGGTAATTTTATTGTGGATCTGCTATCTGGCAGGGAATTTCATGTAATACATGCGGATGTCTCTTTTATATTTCAAAGGGACCACGGACACGTAAGTGCTGCGTGGACATATTATATATACGAGTGCATTCCGTGATGTACACACAACTATACCAAAACACTTCTTTTTATGAAAATGCCACCACTGTATATTCTTACCATTAACGGGTACTTTTCATCCATATTGTTTTCAGAATATTCAATGAAAGCAGAATTTGGCCAGGCCACGGGCAAGGCAATACTAGAGTCATCTGTTTTCACTATGAGCAATATACAGGCCTGCCTAACATTTAGCTATAACATTACCACGGTTAAAATAAACCTATTGGTCTCGGCTTCAAATCCTTCCAGAGACAGAAACGATAGCTTGGCGGTTATTCATTACTGGTCTCAAGACAATAAAGAAAATTGGATTACTCTACCAGTTAAAGTTTATGGAGGTGGAGTACGATTGACGTTTGTGGCGGAAAAGGTTGGAGTAAGTGTGGATAGACAATGGGCCAGCATTGATATCATTCACCTTGTTCCAGGAGCTTGTCCTAACCAATGTGAGTGATTTGAAAAGTTATTAATAGGAGAAATATGGCTATCAGTTAACTTCCTATCTAATTATACTATCCTGATCCAATATTTAAATTAACGAAATATTGGGTCACGAAGCACCACAAGCTGGTTTTTATGACAGATATGGCGTCGCCTATGTTGCGATCACTTCTATATACTAGTTATACAATTGGAACAATTAGTCTTATCAATGGACAAAGGCTGCAATAATTAATTAGCAAGTAAATGAAAACTTACATAGACTGTGCTAAGATATTAAATATTAACACTTAACTACGGTATTAATACTATCATGCATGCAAGTACAAAAGTACATGCTTCAATTTAGAACGACGATACATTTGTCAGAATTAGGTAGTCCAGTTTCCAATAGTAGGCCTGCACAGTGTAGTACACACGGCGAACTACTGCAACGTCTATAACCAAGAAACTGCTTTGTACATTTTCTCATAACAAGTAGGACCTAACAAAATATTCTGAGAGACATGCTGCATATATGACGATTATAATGCACTATCGTAATGACACGTACAAATTAATTTTAGGAGATTTTTCTTTCTTCTTAATTTCTTTCTTAATTTTGCTACGTGAATGAAGCAAATGGAGACTTTACGTCTCAACATGTTCGTACATGAATTATATCATGTAGGCCTGCAGTAGACATATTGGGATAGGCTGGGCCTATAGTAGGCCCTATAAATATGCTTGTGTTGAAGTTTATTCGGGTCTATTTTTGTAGCCATTAATGGTGGGCAGAATGTAAGGAGTCCTCCAATGAAATATCAAGGAAGACGTTTATCTGCAACATCATATATGGATATAATTTACTCTGAAAATAAGAGTAAGTTTCATATATGTTTCATCCATATATTTTTAATAATGACATACGCACATGCTAGTTACCATTCTTTGTGTGCTGCTGTTAGTGTTATAGGCCTACTGCTTTCTACCACTACTGGCAAAATTACTTGTGCCTTTTGATAGCTCGTAATTCAGCCAGCGCAGGTACACAATAATCCTTCCCGACACCCTAGGGTTACTCCATTGTTGATTGGCCTGGATTAGGTACCCAGATCACTTGCTTCTGAGACAAACACTCTACAGATGACGCTAAGCCTCCTTAGAGGCAACATTATAGCTGGCATATTTAATAAATTCGTCTCAATAAAACTGCCATTGTTGGAAGCACCAGATCCAATATAACAAAAATATGTTGGTTATAGTGAACATTTATTTCCGCTTATTAATGTATATTTGTATAAACACACCTTTCTCTCTTTATTCTAATGGAGTCCTGACTGTCTTAAAATAACAGATAGGCCTATATGTAATCATAGAAGTACTAATATTAATACACTAGGAGGATCAAGCAATAGGAATAATCCGTACTCTCATGGCTACATACTATACATAGTACACTCCGGATGTTGATATGTGAACCTTAAAAGTATGAATAAAATGACGTCATGGAATTAATAAACAATATAAAATTCATACAGAGTAATGCAATAAAGTGTCTAAATAAACAAATGACGTCATTTTCAATTTTATTTTAAACATATTTTAAGTGACACACATCAACATCCGGATTGTACTCATGTAGCCATGAGAGCGCAACTTATAAATAATAGTATTTCTATGCATGTATGCATGTAATATATAATATCGTGAAGTGGTTGAACATGATTATAGCTTAATTCTAAAACGCGTTACATTATGCTACATTTCTATTATTCTGATGTTTCAATTTATCATCGACAAATTAAGTTAATTGCTCAACAAATGTATAAGCAAAGATGTTAATAAAGTTCATCACACAAGAAAAGCCTGTTCGATAAATCTAATCTAGAGAATCAACCTATTAATGTTTTAATGTTTGCAGATTTAACAATGGTTAACCTAAGCGAGCTCCTTGGACCTGCCAAGGATCAATTCATAATGAGGTAATTTTATAGATTCTTATCACAAATTTCTCTACTAACTTATAAAACACTACACTTTGGTAAACCTTTCTTTGAACTCCTGTCTCCTTATAAACTGTCACGCACGCTTCGATCTTCAAATCCCAACCTGCTCAAAGTCCCCAATATTCGCACCTCCATTGGTAGACGCTCCTTTTCTTACGTCGCACCCACAGTCTGGAACCTTTTTCCTCCTGATCTTCCCTATTGATCTTCTGTTTCGACCTTCTTCAGTAGGCTTAATATACATCTTTTTGCACCGTAGATTTAAGATACTTCCCCTGCCTGTTTTCTGATCACCGGACTGCCATCGTTTTTGGACCTCGATGTTTTAATTGTAATTTTTTATTTTTTATTTTTGTACTTATTAATTTTACTTTTTTTTGTTTATTTTTTATTTGTACTTATTAATTTTTATTTTTCTCTTCAGTCATATATCTTTCAAACAGTTTTGAGTGAACCGATTTGTAGTGATATATGTTGTTGGGACGTCCCTGACATCATCCTTGAATGAGGAAACGGACGTTAAGCCTTTATTATTATTATAATTATTATTCGCTAGAGAAATTGTGATTCAATGATCGCTAAGCTTATTTCACGAGAGAAAATGATCAGATCTCTTCCTCACCGCCATACATTACCACCAGGTTAAGACCGGTGCCATCACTAGGAGCGAGAGGGCCCAGACTTACAGTGTTTGACGGTCAGTAGATTTTTCTACTCCAGGAATCAAACCAGAGACCCCTTACACGCAGAGAAGAACTGTCATCGTAAAGCCATTCGCACATCCTTGTGCTGTAATGCAACGTTCCCTCTACAAATATTTCCTGCATGCGCGGCATTTGCGGATGTCTGAACACAGTGAACAGCGTCATTTCTGATTGATCAACATATCAAAAAATTGTAATTGTGAATTATATTATATTTCTTGTAATGGCCTATTAATTAGGCTAACTTCAAACTGTCACTCGTAAGTATTTGCAACCAGAATTGATGCGCGGCATTTATAACTGATGCGCGGAATATTCTAATTAAGTTCACGGCTGAGCGGCCGAGCGCTTTAGATGAATCATTGCATGATTAATGTATTGTATGGTATTGTAAATCAGTGTTGTATTTTAATGTATATAATCACAGCTGCAATTGGAATGCTAAAGATTGCAGTAACGACAGCGTTGTGGCCGAGTTGACTGATATGGGATTGTGTTATACATTTAATGGACCCTCTAAAGATGGATTAATCACAGACCACGAAGGTTAGAAAAATTGATGGTTGCAAAGTTAACAAAATTAACAAATAATAATGAGCAGTTTTCAATATATCCATAGGCCTATAATAATAAGCCTACATGTACATTATATGACTATTTAAGTTTTCGTAAATAACATATATCCTATTTACATGCAATCAATTAATTAATAATATCCATATGACCCCTTAAGATACAGTCTACACGAGGTGGGATAAATATCCAGCGAAGACTGTATAACAAAGTGTATCACATTCTACTACTTCCTCAACAGCAAGTGCCATTCTCCCTCTTTGTGAGTTTCTCCCACGTCGGGATATCCGCAGGTGGATGGTGGGTCATGGCGTGTATCGTAAGTGTTGCGGAATCGAAGCTCAACATTTTATACTAAGGTTTATGCGAGGTGGCATAGCTAACTGAAGGCTGAGGATGAACCCTGCATCCCTCCAAATGAGATGATAGAGCGTATCAGCACCACAGGCTGGGATTATGCTTGGACATCAACACGATATTCATATAAATATGTTACCTCATATCTACTGCTTATTAAAAAGATGAGTACCAGGTGAATAATACTAGACTCAGTGGACCACCTTTCCTCATCGAATGATACTAAATCGAGTAAACTATTTTTTTTACACATTTTTCTAATATCTGCTTAGGGTCAGAGAAAGGTCTAAGCTTGACTCTGAATATTGAATACTACGAGTATGTGACAAGTTTCATTACTGATATCGGAGCAAAGGTTAGAAATATTTTATTCTCTTTTATGCCACCGATTTAAAACGGACGCAGGGGATCTGAGTCTGCGGAGGGCCCCCACAGATTGACAAGGGAAGGACAGAGTATTATTATGATCCCCCAAAATTTGAGGTGTGTTAGTATACCATATCCCAATCGTAATCCTTATCTCTATAAAAGTCTCAATAGTGAGACTTATATGCCACTGTTGCAGTTATGACTATTTTTGTGTTCCTTCAAAACTCGGACAGAGCTTTCTTCCGCTCGCTTCTCGAGCGAAAATAATTAAAAGTGGTTCTAGCTTCTATGAAATCCTAAACATATGCTATTGCAAATGACACTGGATGTTTAAAAAATGATATTTCCTAAAATGTTATCGTTCTTTGCCACAGATTCATGTGCACGACAGAAACAATATAGCTCAGGTGAGTGACTTGGGTTTTGCTGTGTCACCTGGAACAAGAACCCTCTCTCCCATCGGCTACTCTACGGTACTGTAACCTACTCTACATACTTAAATTCGAACTTCAACTTCATATCCAACTCATTTTAACAAATAGTTATAGATTATGCATACGTCTGTAGAGAACAAATGACATAGAGCTGTGGAGGCTTCGTTTTGTTGTAATTGGGTCACAACACACTCGTCAATGATGAGTTACGGGTTTAGAAAGATTAAAGCCTACTCTCCCTTTCTCTCTCCCATCCATCTGGCTGTCTGTCTCTGTCTCTCTCATTTTCTCTCTCCGTATTTGATTTAAATTTATCTTAAAGCGTACTCAGTATTGTCTTCTTTAGATAACCTAAAGTCTGTAAGAATTGTATTACCATTCTGCATGTCTATTTTACTAATATCTATGTCATATCTGCAATTCATACACCTACATTGATAGGAATTTAGAAACATATATCTATGAAAATGTCACATTAGCTCTCAATTAACAGTAGCGAGCCAGTTTGCATCTTAGCCAAAAGCCACTATTGGTGTGGCAGTCTTGACCAAATAATTAATTATTTGCAAAAGTTGTCACACAAGTGACAACTTTTGCAAACTTGTGTATGATGTGATGTCTGATAGAACAAAGGTCTTCCACCACCGTGGGGTGTCTGCGGTAGTGCTCCACTGAGGCTGTACGACAACTCTAGTGCATACACCACAGCTAGATGTTACATGGAGTGCAATGAGAAATCTCTGCTGAATGCTTGCAATTGCTCTGCCAGCTATATGCCCGGTAAGTTAGTTAGTCAATAATTAATTAATTAGTCAATAATTAGTCAATAATTGTAGAGAGTGATATAATATTATTTAATGTATTGAGTGATTTAATCAAATCAAAATCAATGAAATCAGTAAATGCTAATGAAATGATTCCGGTTCATCATCTGACGATGATATCAGAGATGATAATCTAGGCTTGATTGTGTTTAACGTCAAGGTTCAGAGGCTTCTCTTCAAGACTGTCCAACACAATCGAACACTACCGTAACAAATTTCTTATATCAAATTCACTCCAGAATACCAGCAGTCCCTTACAGAGCACTGAGTCGAGATCGTGATATTATAATCGGTAATATAATCCTAATGTGATACGATCATGATATAATCTTTACAGACAGTGTGCAACATATTATAAATTATTTTAGTATATTGGGATCCTGGGCTTTATGTAATATTCTGCACGATGCGCTGGCGGGCATCACGATTCAATAATCCACTTTTATGAAGGAAGTTGGAAAACTTTGAACATAAGTATTTGCATAAGAATCGCAGTAAAAGTCGGAATATGTAAGTGCCACGTGTGGCCTGTAATACCGTTCACGTCCACCGTTAATATTTTATCTAAGCTTGCAACTGTGAAATGGCCGTCGTGATAAATAAATAAATTCATACATAAAGTCGCTACAATGCAATAACTGGTCCCGGTTCCGTCTCTGACTGTATCGATACTGAAATAGACGTTAATCTAAGATTTGTTTACCTTATTTTATTCTTTATATCAACACAACTACAATCAATACGTGTAAACATACGAGGGGTGTTCCATAAGTAACGAGACTGGTCTTATAACAAAATAACCGTCAGAACTATAATTATAAAATATGGCAGAACATTATTTTATTTATTTTTATTTTTATTTATTTATCTATTTCACGTTGCCGTACAATCATACATATTCAATAAATCCGTTCAACGAGAAAAAGGACACAAAGGCCCGAAGGCGACTAACATGTGCCCCTCAGGAGTAACCTAATGGACTTAAAACACGACATAAAAACAATGCATTAGACAAGCAGGCAGAATAAAAATAAATAAAAATATACAT
>JAQFZF010000401.1:0-18212 GCA_034695365.1 Enchytraeus norvegicus
ATAAATTACTCGTACTTTAAGTTCATTTATTCTGTATTACTATTTGTTATGTGAAGTTAACTTGGTTTAAAAAAATTAGGCTATGATATTCAATCAATTGGATCTGTAACTAGTATAGAAATATAAGCCTCTATAAATATGACAATCAGCACTCCTGAAACTTGTGTTAAACTAACAAAAGTTAAAATCAACATTACACTTGTATAATGTTGACCGATTCACTTTGTGATCGGTGATTTGTCACTGTCATCAGTGTCGTTGTGTAGTTGTTGTTGCTCCCCCAGGATGTCAGCTGTGATGCTGACACCCTCTATTTTCTCATTGGGAAGGTTGCACGCTCACCATGAGGCTCCAGGCAGCTATGCCGCCTTCCTGGGTTTTCTCCATAAATCCGAGCAAGTAACGTTGAGCTCAAATTCAAAAAACCCTGAAAATGACATTAGCCACCATCTTCAGTAATCCCGCCGCGGAAGGGCCTCCCAAATAAAGACTATAGGCTCCTTCTGTTGCAGGAACAGGAAAAAATGTGATACAAATTTTAATCCAGGCTTCTCCGGATTCGCACCCGTACATCTTGGGACTGTATCTGCAGGGTCATCAGTGCTACAAGTATTGTGTCACGAGATACTGTGTGTGTAGGTTGTTTTGTACACGGGCTGTGTACTGCGTGTGTGTAGGTAGGTTGTTTTGTGCACGGTTTGTATGCTGCGTGTTTGTGCAGGTTGTTTTGTGCATGGAATGTATGCTGCATGTTTGTGCAGGTTGCTTTGTGCTCGGGGTGTATGCTGCGTGTTTGTGTAGGTTGTTTTGTGCACGGGCTGTATACAGCGTGTGTTTAGGTTGTTTTGTGCACGGACTGTATGCTGCATGTTTGTGCAGGTTTTTTTGTGCACGGGCTGTATGCTGCGTGTTTGTGTAGGTTGTTTTGTGCACGGGCTGTATGCTGTGTGTGCAGGTTGTTTTGTGCACGGGCTGTACCTGGAGGGAGCAGGGTGGGACGTGGAGAGAGGAACGCTGATGGCTCAGAAGCCTAAACAACTCATTCAGCCTCTACCAGTGCTCAAGATCATCCCCATAGAGGCCCATAGGCTGAAGCTACAGGTATGTAGGCGGCTTTGACATCGCCTTCCGGTGAGGAACTGCACTTTAAATCCTCATTACATTGTATTTTATTATAGGCCTATACGTTATTTTATTTCTAAAATATAGTCATCTTAAAATTTGGAATATCATTCTAGAATATATTCCTATAGGGTCTATTCCACTTGGCCTAAGATTTATTTGTTTCCTCCTTAGATCATAAATTAATATTTCATTGGTACGTATACGGGTACTCGGAAACTACACCGTACTCTTCTCTTGCAGCATTTGTTTCTGCTAGTCTTGTTTGAGTGGACAGATCGCTTGCTCAATGTTGTTGGGGAGTCCCTGGTGTCATCGTCAGATGATGAAACGGACGTTGAATTCGCATTGATTGACTTCTATCTAAACTTCAAATCTATTTTGTATTTGAACTGGGTTTTTTTTCGTTTTCGTTTGAACTGTTGAATTCCCAAGAATAATTCAGCCTCTTTTTGATCTATACCTGCATTTGTAAATGCTATCACAGCTGGTAGATGAAAGCCTCTACATTTATAGCGTCTACAATTATTTGGTTTTCTGTCATAATCTACAACCGCAGAAATATCGACGGATTGATTGATTGATTGAACGATTAAGTGATTGATTTATCGTTTTTTTTACCCTGGATATAAATAGCCCAGTGAGTTTTAATAACAGCGATTCATTAAGAACGGAATGAGTCGTGGCCCGCCAACTCGAGATCGACAAGATTGAAAGAGCCGCGAAAGCAGACCGCATTACACCTCTGCAGAGTGATTGAGAACGATTTATTGATTGATTGATTGATTGATTGACTGATTGATTGATTGACTGATTGATTGATTGATTAATCAATACACAATGCCCTACACCCATAGTATTGCGTCTGTGTGACGTCGCGTACACTGGATTCCTGAATGTGTTCTGCAATCAATCTTACAGAACATATTCAGGACTCCAGTGTACGTGACATCAGACAGACGCAATGCTATGGGTGTAGGGCTGGTGTGTGATTGATTGATATATTGATTGATTGATTGATTGATTGATTACAGAACACATTCCGCACGCCAGTGTACGTGACGTCAGACAGACGCAATGCTATGGGTGTGGGCCTGGTGTGTGAGGCAGACCTCCACAGCACAGAACATTCAAGTCACTGGATTCTACAGAGCGTTGCGCTCATACTCAATACCGACTAGTGCTCGATGTCAACGTTAACTAACATCTTTAAAATTATGTCATCATCCAACGACATCTTGATGGGTCTTAGACAAGCATCTGATGCTTCCTGACCCAGTATTGTTATGTTAAAATCAAAGTTTTATACAATAGCCTAATAGTTCCTACAGTGTCCAATGACTTAATCTTATCATATAATTTATATACATTTGATCAATTACAATTTTCTGTGATATCATCGAATAATATATTTTTCTGTTAAATATCATAACTTAATACCGGTAACATCATATTTGTTATTCCACTAATATAAACGATTGCGTCAAAAGATAAACTGATGAAGAAACTTGTTAAACTTTGCAATTAATTATTGAAAATTTTTGGGTTAAGCTTATGTCAAAATGAGATTTTTCAATCTGATTCCTATCATATTGTCAATCATCTCCCTCCAATTTGCCTCCATTATAACTGATTGTGTGCCTTCATCACGATCCGTTCCGTACCGCAGCAGTATTATTATTCGTTTTTTTTATACTTTCTGATTGTGATATGACTGTAATAAAATTATAACAATAAATAATTATTGTTTTATATATTGGCGTGTGCAACTCCTTACATATTACGCTCATTAGAAAATGTTTCTTCGGCTCAATAGATGATCGTAATGTATCGAAACGAGGCTGGCGACCTTGCCGCTAGATTAATGACAATTGTCACCTGTATTCTGAAGGCGCTTAGAAACGTGATCAACTCCTCACTGGGAGTCAGTATTCTGTAAGCTACTCTGTGGTACTTAGACCTTTTGACCTAAATAAGGCTAAAGCCGAATCTTACGTCAGTTTCGTGGCTCATAGGCAATATCAGTGACCTGTGAGCTCCATTATTCGAATTGCACTATTGTCAATGGCATGGGCGTCCAATCCATATAGCAGCTGGCGCAACTTGCACCACCTTAAAATTTGGGGGTGGGAGGAATTTTCAGCCAAATTTCCAGAATATATGGGGGAAACTAAAGTGTGGGGGGAAGATAGCTGTGGTCGTTAATTTTTATCCAATTTATTGGATCAAAATTTGGGTGAAGGACGCCCCTGGTCAATGGAATAGTTGGGTAATTATGGAACCCGGACAGGACGCTTAACGATGCGCCACTGGCTTATCCAGTATCGGCAGAAGTACCGGCGTCATAAATTCAGTATAAAAAGTGAATTATGCCTATTTTATTACAGACTTTCTTGCCTTGGATAACGGACAATCATCGGACATGCTCGGCGGATTTCGCTATCTCTTCGGCTTATGCATCTGCAGGAATGTTATGGTGGTTCGAGGCTGTCTGCAGTTGCACATTCCGCTTGGGACGTCCCTGACATCGCCTTCGAGTCAGAAACCCGACGTTAAACTCTCATTGATTGTTGCACACAAATAATATTGCACATATTTGTTCACTTGAAATGTTTAATCATTTTTTATAATTTAATTTCCAATACATTTATTAACAAAGCATTGAAAATATGTACAAATATACAGGGAGGCCTATGCTAGCAACTTTTGATATCAACTTGAATCCAAGTCACTTGTTTCTGCACTATTAAAAGCATTTGCTGAAAATATTTTGCACAAATATAAGTCGATTATTTCCCGTTACAGTACTGTAGCTTGAAATGAATAAGGTCCGAGGCTTATTTAGTTTTAATCTAATCATAATAATATACTGTATAGATTACAGTATCATTACACACATGCCTTGACTAATAATATAATTTACATTTTTCAAGTAACAATTGACATCTACTGTGGGCTATTAACAGCTGTGGAACAATTTAAATCAATGCCCTCATCACTATCGGGTGAGACTTGTTTTTCACTTTCGTTATCTTTGCAGTCATTTTGTGCAGAATCGCTAACGCTATCATGTTGTTGTTGCTCACCCAGAACGCTATCATTATAACCATCATCATTTGATTCATCATCATCATTATCATTATCACTTTCATCATCCATGAGGTCAAAGAGTTCGAGCAGTAGGTTCTGGACTGCTCGATTCTGAGAGGCGATCTTTTGCAACTCAGCTGCAGCCTGCTTCACATCAGCTTCAAGTTGTTGATCCCCCAGGATGCCAGCCGTGGTGTTGACATCCTCATTCCGAGGGCTGCAGGGCTCATCCTCGGGTGTCAGGAAGCTTGGTCTCTCAACAGGGTTCGCAGTTCTTAATTGGCTCATATTATGAACAGAGAAGTTGGTGTTAAATGGCTCGTCCACTAAGAAGACTGATGATGGATAACTATTTGAGAACTGAGATTCCTCACCGGCGTGATAGCTGTTTAGTATGAAATTTGTGACGTCACTGAGTGGTTGTCTCCGCTTCTTGTATTCTACACTTGGAGAAATATTTAATTTATTTGAGGCGAAGGGAGAGTGTATTTTTGTATCAGCCTCCACTGTAGACATGGGTATGTCGTTTTTTTGAGTTACATTCAAAGTTGAATTAATTTTTCTGCCATTCGAACTGGAATGTAGTACAATTATTGGCGAAACGTCTTTGCGGATTGATTTTACCTCTCTGTTCTCAACACCGAAATAATTTGTAGGAGTTATATTTTGTGTACAGCCATTAGAGATATTTTTAATATTTTCACTTCTAAAACTTCTAGTACATGACAACCTGCCTTGTGATGAATCATGATTTAGATAAAAATCATTCTGAGAGCAATTAGCTGAATTCACTGCCGCTGGTGATAAACTATTTTTTGTTAGTCTTTTCGTTTGTCTACTACTACATGCAGATCGTTTTCGCTTCACTGAATTATCGGATGAGCTTTGATACAAAAACTCGCTTGTTTCGAGCTCATCGCATTTGTTCGTCTGATATTTGAGGCAGTTGGTCTGGTTAGTTGTCAGGAATTGGTTGCAGCTTTCTCTCAAGTGACTTGCAAGATGTTTCTGCAGACCAGTTTCTACGATGTTATCAACTTCATGATGACGTTGTACATACGTCATCGTTTCTTGCGCACATGTACCAAATCCTCTCAGATAGTTGACGTCACGAAAGCCACCGGACCTCTGCTGGACACAGTCTTTACATCCCGTTGAAGACATTCTTCTTCGCTTTGATGGAATGGTCTTCTCTTCTTTCAAATAGTTTCCGGTTGATCCAGTTGTGGTGATATTATTTTCTGTAATAGTGTGAAGTAAAGGCTCGCAGTTTGATAAGTTGAAATTCTTCATCTACAATCAGTAATATAATAACAACAATTTTATAATAGTTAGATTCAAACTGCAACCACAAAATATATCAATTAATGCGAATTTAAAGTCAGTTTTATCATCCGAGGACGCCATCAGTGACATATTATAAACATATCTGCAATTTTGAATTTATTTTGAATTTAATTAGTATATTCTACCGATGAAAGATGAGATCCAGGGAATTGACTGGGCTGTCGTACACTGTTACATCAATATAAAAAACGCTGTTGAAAAATTTATATCAATACAAAAGGTTTCAGCAATTTATAATCAGACTTGTCTAGCATGTGGTTACTTTCAAAGGGTAATTGATATTTTATGCATCACCGATTTGCCGGTACAAAACAAGCATAAAAAGTAGCAATAACGTGTACTAACTTTTTATTTATTTAACAAAATTTCAGTAAAATTAAAACTGGTCGTATATATTTATAAGTTTAAGATAACGTCTATCGGATGTTGTTTTTTACAAGGTTCTATTCTCAACGTTTCAATTTAATCCAACAAATACGAGTATCTTACATACAACACACAAACGCTTATTTTGATTTAAAAATTAAAAATCCTAAGAGTTTAACGTCAGTTTCGCGGCTGAATGTCTACATCAGTGACGGGTGATCCCCATGATTTGAACCGTGCGCCTATGAAACCCGAATCTGGCGCTTTATCAACCGTACTATTGGCCTAGCCTATACAATACAATCTCTCTAGTGCACTGCCAAATGGCAAGTCAAGGTACATATTCTGAAACACAGTCTGCTGTCACACTCACTAATTAGAACTCTATCGATCATTAAGTTGATCCCATCAAAAAGCTATACATTTACCACAACCAAAATGTAGCCTGTTTTCATGTGAATATATATTCTGACTTCCGAGGTGGTTTCCCGATGCCTTCCTCAGTATGAAAATATCTGCGTTAGTCGGCTTTTATGTACAGTTTTCAGTTGGTCTATTCTCAAGTTTCCCGGATCCAACACGGGTAATAAGTTCACATAACACAATGCAATAAGTTCACTATATTATACTTTATATAGTAAAGAATTTAAAAGAATTACTCTCTCACTTTTATATCTGATTTTATTGCTCTCTCACGCGACTCAAAAACTTAGTGCACGCGTCGCGCTGACAGCGACACGGACAGCACACGTACAGACACACACAAGCACAGGCACTCATACTTAGTACCATCACGACATATGCATAGATCTCGAGCTAACACCTGCTCACTTGTAATAAATGACCGACGCGTCATTCACGTCGAAATAATAAAGAAAATTGAACGAACGAAAGAACCGCTTTGACTATAAAATTATCGCTATTCTCCGACTAACAGACAACCTATTTGTTTCACATTTAAAACAATAATTTAACTTTCGGTTTCTCACCCGAAGGCGATGTCAGGGACGTCCAAAAGCAATTTTTTTACTCAAGATAGCAAGTAGGCAATACGCATACCAATTGATCACATTGCCTAGCCTTGAATCTTATCAAACTCAGAACAGTAACAAATCCTATGTCTTCTAATCGACCGTGTTGGATCTGGACAACTTGAGAATAGACCAACCAATGTGTAACGTGTTACGTACTTTTAGTATGAGTAATAGTTTATTAGCAACTTCATTATGACATACGCACAATTTGTTAAGTTTGCTTGATAGATTATGTCGTCTTACATAGTCTTTCTAAGTGGCCCATGTTTGATAAAATAGCCTACATCCTACAAACGTTTACTGAGAGCGTTCTACCAGTAACATAAGCTACGTTACGCTTTAATAGTTTATTTGATTGATCTCTATGCGATCAATAAATTCAACTCTGTTCATCGTCTATCAATAACAATTATTGTTGGTTACAAGTTGGTTATCGAACATTCAGGTACGCTACGTATAACAATATTTCGTACCGTGAGTTAGAGCTGAAAGAAAGAAAGGAGAGAAAATGACGGAAGGATAAAAGAATAAGAATAAGAACAGAGACGGACAGAGATTGACCAGGGTCGCTAATATTTGGTATTATACAGCGCCAATAGACCTAAGACATCTGCGGTAAGACAGGAGTTTAGAGACAGATGTCCACGTGTCAGTGGTAGCCCCGCCAAGTACTGGGCTACCAGGGCCGCCCCTCGGGCCATGAGCCTGCCACATCGCCCCCCCCCCCTCGCACTCAATTATCCCAGTTAATTCTTTCAAATCTTCCAGTAAACAATTGTTGCACGTTCTCGATTCGTCGTGTAACATATTCGTCAGAGACAAATAGGCTTAGCCAAGCACACTTCGGATAAGTGTCCGCCTATAGTATCGGCTAGGTCTCCGACTGCGGATCAATATATGCGGGATTCGAATCCGAGGCTCGATATCCCTTTCGAGAGATGAAACTGACCTTAAATTCGGCTTTAACCTTTATAGTTTCATTGGTTTCCGGTTTGAATCCCAGGGCTCGACCGTCACTAATGTAGCTGTTAGGCCGAGAAACTGACGTTAAATCTGGCTTTAGGGTTTAGCATTTTAAGTTTTAAAACACTTGATGTCACCGTTTTTGCAAATATTGTATTGTATTGTATTGTTCTAGCAACTGTATTGTCAGTATGGTATTGTACTCCACTCTACTGTACTATACTGTATGTTACAGTTACTGTCCTGTATGGTGTATACAGAACTGTAGGCCTATACAGTACAATATAGTTTAGTTCAATTATAAAGTCAATATACAGTTTGCATTGTAATGCCTATTATTTTATGCATTGAATTTTAATGCCTAGCTAAGTTAGCTTACATGCATCTTGTGTTCTATACTTATTTTTATGTAAGATTTGCAACCCCTTTTGCAAATAAACAAACTAAAAAATTTCAGAGATAGACCAATAATTAAAATCATTCCTATACACAAATCTTCACAATTATACACGTATAGAAATGGATAATATCGCAGATGGCCTACTGATTGAACGCGTGCCTATGGTAAGAGTTGAAGTAAAGACGGAAGCAGATGTGACCATCTGTCACACTAAAGTGTCACCTACTTCAAACAACTGTCACTTATAATACATCCAAGTTTAGTTCTTACAAAATGTCATAGCACTTAAATAGCCTGAGGAAGTAAGCCATTGAACTTGGCACCATAAAACACAACTCCAACTGCCTACAATATTTTATAAACTCGCTCAAAATAGAGTCTTAAGAAGAATGAAAATGCATGGTTAAGAAAAGTCAATTATATTTGGCCCCTTATCGGAACAAATTATATAAGACTTGCATTGACATTGTGCGATGAAATCACTGCACATAAAATTTAATATAAATAAGACTAACTAAAATTATCAACAGAAATACTACTAACAATAGACTGTTAGACATTTCTACATTTTTACAAAGGCTCCCATACGTCTCTATGCAGTTAAATGATTGAGTTTCAGCTCAAATAAATAAATATTAACGGCTATTTTTGTGCATGCTATTACTGAACTAAAATTTAAGCATAAAATTAATCATTTTGATTTAGCCATTTTGATTCATAGCAGTTCCTCTCTAAATTCAGTAGTGCTCCACTTGGCACAGAGATATTGCATGTATGTCCAAATATGAATTAACGTGCACTACTTCCACTGTGACAGCAGTTAAAATTAGCTTCAATAATATTCTTTTGAAACTAACGCAAAGTGTTGAAATAAAAATTGTGCATTTTTATTTACAATTATGCACAAACCACAATGCTATAATTCGTAGCATGATGCTTTAATAACTCGATGTATTTCAATAAAGGAAGAGAATCTGAATGTTGTGTATCTGGGATATATTTAGAACATGTAACCAAGAACATTTATGCTGCATATTTATGCGCATATTTGTGCGCTAAAACATAGACCAATAATGGGTCAGTTTCTTAATAACGCTTTCGAAGACCGGGAAGAATAAATGTCCAGTTAATCCGCACGTATTGTAGAAATGATAATAATACTAAAATGCTCTCAGTTTGTTTAGTAAATTATCCAAATACAATGTCCTAATATGCGTATTAACTATTACTTACCTCTGTTATCCTGATATTCGAAAGCGATTTCAATTGTGAATAATTCAGAAGATTGCTAAGGTAAATTCAGAAGACTCGATAACTAGCTATCTTGTTATTGTCAAAACAATAAGTTGGGCCTACTGTCAAATAGAAGAACTATCAATAGGCTACAAATGTTTTAGATTTGTTCTGAGCTGATAAACCTGAGCTAGAATGAGCACAGCTGGAGTGATCCAGTGATTATATTGAATGCAGTCTGCCCACTGAGCACTGAGATATATAATTATAATACATGTAGCCTGGAGGAGTGAGGGCTAGTGGGACCGAGGATATTTAATCGGTTGGAGCATGTACTACTGTAGCAACTGTGCATGTATAATACCATTATAACACTGCATCAACAATCAGCAGCCTCGTTTATCTGAAGGTAGGTTTGAGTGTGTTTAACGTCAAGGTTCAGTAGCACAAGGTTTTTTAATTTCATTTAACTGAAAAATCTTATTGTGTGTTATGTGTTCTTCTAGGCTATATCACGGTTACATTTCAAAAACTCTCTCTGACATTCTATCTCTGACAGTATCCTCGGATACGGAAACAGACATGAAATTTAGCTCTTTAGCTTTTAACACATGCCTTCAGAAATGGCGGGCAACAATATATCCAGCTTTATAATCTCCTTGAGTGGGACAAAAAAACTCAAGCGTGCTCTCATTAGCCGTGCTCTACTCAACAGATTTACCGGTCAGACGATTGAGTTTAGCAGGCAAATAATGGCAGGTGAGATAGAACAATGAGGCTTAAGGTTATGCTAATAATCTTGATATTAAAGTAAACACAAAGAAGAGTTTCTTACAAGAAGTGACACATTGGAAGAGGAGGTGAGGGGTAATTATAACTGTCCCTAATGTCCAAATTGTTGACTGTCCCACAAGTCTATCCAACCGATAAATTTGACCTTCGTCGGAACCTATCCATCGCATACCAGACAGCAAATTTATGCATTTTTCGATTCCCCAGTTAAGTTATGTAAAGTTAATTGACAATGGAGAGTCAAGTACTCCTGCGTTTTAAGATCACAATCGATTTGGCAGCCTAATTAGCTGCAAACCTGGAATTTAAAAGACCAGTCTATCTAAACACAGAAATCATTGCCAAACGGGCCACGCTTTCAAACCTCCACATTGCAATATGATTTAGTCGCCTCTTACAAACATGTAGGCCTACCGCTATCGGTGGCTTCAATTCTCAATTATTTTTTCCAAACCCACTGGAGGAATTCAACTATTTTAATACTTTTCTAGTTCTTACGCAGCAATTAATGGATAGGAAGCATAATAATGATGGGCTGTGTTAGTTGCCTATAAATATGTTGCGGAAGTAGGCCTATGGGACCCTCCTTACAGCCAAATAATACTAGCTTTCTAAAATATGTATTATTTTTTCCAAAACAAATTGTGACACATTTATTTTGCTTCACGTCAGCCTTCAGCGGGCCGCACGGCAAGGCTCTGTCAGCCCGCGGGCCGCGTGTTGTGTACCTCTGGTGTTCTATTTGATCCAGTCCTGCATCCCACAGAGGTCACACCAAGTCTCCCTGGGTCACACACTCCAGGGCGTCTGACCCGAACCCTGGCAAAAACATCTGCCGTGCTCAATCAAGGGTGAACTAGCTAGCACCTCCTCCCCAATCACACAGGACGTAAAGTAGCGTGTCACAATGCGAGAGAGAGAGAGAGAGGGAGGGAGAGAGGGAGAGAGAGGGAGGCAGAGACAAACAGACAGACAGATAGAGAGAGAGACAGAGAGACTCTGAGTGAGAGAGAGAGAGACAGACAGACAGAGAGAGAGAGAGAGAGGGAGAGAGAGAGAGAAAGAGACAGACAGACAGAGACAAAGAGACAGAGAGACAGGAGCAAATATGCAGAGACAGGAGCAGATAGAAGGATCCGCCTACAGGACCATATGGACCCTGCATGCATCACATTACTTTAAGACAGTGTCACTCAGTTACTGCAGTGACTTATGAAAGGGGTAGGGACAATTTTCCCCACCCCACTGTTAGGTCCCAATTATTTATTTATTTTAGCAAAATGTATTATTCAAATTTTATGTACAAATTTGTTGCACTTTCTGTGGAAAGTGCTCAATATTTAATGAGCAAAATGCCCACAAGACTAAATTTATTTAATTAAGTATCCCCTCCGCGATTAGGCCCACATCCTGAACACGGGCGCTGGCTAGATGTCTACAAATAGCCTACAACTTACAAGTAATTCTAGACTTCACCAGCACCACCTGTCGTTTGATGCTAGTTGCGCTATTGTTGAATCATCTATTATAATTCTTTGAACCAAGTAGCGATCACCAGGTAGCGGGCTCAATAGCTTACAGGGATTTACAGGCGACAGGTAAAGGATTTAGTTTCCAGCACAAGCACGGCAGTTGAATTGGTTTTTAGCACACTATAAAGGTTTTTAGCGGCAGGTGTAGCCTACTGTCATTTGAAATGACTCGTTCCATAAAGGCAGTGGCGGATCTATAAATTTGTGAGGGGGGGGGGGAATAGACGTATTTTTTCGAGGCAGGGCCACCGCCCTCTAAATTCGCGCCTGTATAAAGGTAAAAGTGGTTCGCATGTTCGTCGCCGTACGTAAGCGCGGAGGTGGCGGAGCTGATCCCGATCCTGGCGATTTCAGAACACAGGTGACAAAGTCATTAATCTGATGGTGATATCGCCAACTACACTCTATAGATAGGCCTACAATCCAATTTCAATTGAATCATATGCGACAGACCGTTGGAAACTCGTTCCAAACCCCTGTTAATGAGAAGCACCACCAGCAATGTAAAATAGCTAGCTGTATAGCTTATCCAAATTACTTACAAACAATTCAGAGATATCTGAAAGTCGTAATTTGACATTACACACAAGTCAATAGTGGCACGAGTTTATTGCTCGAAAGACCACAAACATTCAAACCAAATACACACTTAATTTCCAGTGTATAAAAGTTACATAGGCAGCCTAAACCATGACTTTTTAACTAATTCATTACCGGTAATATATTTTAATTAATTAATTAAATTATTAATTCACAAGAAAGATGTTCCTAGTTTCGTAACTATAAAGAAGTGTGCGAATGGACCGATTTCAAAAGGGGGGGGGGTCCCCACATGCGACCCCACAAGCCCCCGGCAATTCGCACCCTGCTATAAAGTATCTAAAATCTTAAACTTCATTCTACAGTATGCACAATTATTGCACATATTGTACAAGATCAATATTTTTCAGCTAGATATTTCTGACACGGCTGCAGAATTATGTCGGCCATCAGAAAGACAGCCGAGTCTGAAAATATTAATTTATTTAGCGTGTCCTATGTTTTCATCAGATGACAAAAAAATGCGATTCGTTTCCACATTCTGCTAGTTTCCAACCATCCAGATGCCCTTATAATTTTACACTGACTGTTGCTTTTAACAATGGAGAGTAAACAGCTCGCTGAAGCCTGCGACTCGATTGTCATAGAACGACGTAATTCAACTCGAGATATCTACTGTCAAAAAGCTGGGAGATACCACTAGAATACTAATCATTCCAATTTGTTTGGTTATAATCGAACAAGACAGGGGATTTTTTTAATCCGAGATTTCTTTCATCTTTAGAACTAAAAATTTGAAGAAATCAGAAAATTCTACAAATATATTCGTAACAAAACTAGTCAAATTGTGTTTAATGTCTTACCTATAATGAATGAAAATAACACAAATCACATTAGAGATTTCAATATATAAACCATAAAGTATGCTATTTTTGCTGAATTGAATTTTATATCTTTTACTGATCCTCTTACATCCCAGTTGATTGTTTTAATACCCATCAGTCTCATCATAAACACATGACACTGTGGATTCGAAACACAGGCAAGTCTGTCACCGACAACATACCTTTAAAGAACAACTACGTAAATCTCTTACTATCTCAGTCTCTCAGATTAATCTGTTAATACAATATCAGAAAAATTTCTCTCATTTTTATTTGGACCTGCAAGAGTATAATTTTAGTGATCTTACTTTTTATTCGATCTATGCATTGGTGTGTTCTGGTGGTAAAGAGCTGATTGCAGTTGCATAGTCTACTTGGGACGTCCCTGACATCGCCTTCGAGTGAGGAACCGGACTCTAAATCCTCGTTGTATTGTATTAAATTGACCTTAATTTGAAGTGAAAATTAATCAAGCATTAATCAAGCGTATGAAGATTCAATCACACGTTATGCACGATGCAGCGTGGACACAAATCAGTTCAATAGAAAGAGTAGATATTTTATTATGTACAACGTTATGTATAATTGTTATCATGAAGAAGTTATAGTTTTCTCTCTGCCTTGGACTCTAACAGTTGTTTCTCTAACTGAGCTTGCCTCTTCTGCTCCATCTGATCAATTACTTTCTGTAACTCTATTCTCTACAACATACAACAGCACTTTTATAAATATTTATCATATTGTTCTTCTTATTGTATTTAATGCCTTATTATTCGTCAGTAAATATCCAATTTGAACAGTATCGTGTTAATATTCATGTTATTTCCTTTTCATTTTCACTTACAACTTTAACAATTTTTATCCAAGCGTCTTACTCATAGCAACAAATTAAAGTTATAATTATAGCTGAATCTCTTGATTCTCAAAATTAAAAGAACCCGTTATCCGTGATAGGATTTAACTTGCGAAGAAACTGCCAATAATAAATTAGAATTGAGCAGGTTTAAGTGAAAGTTTTTAAGGAAAGTGAGAGCGGAAGAAAGAAATATGCCTAATTACAGCACTAGTTTAATTATAATTTACATTATCAGCACATAAAATGAACATGTTGATAGTTCAAATGAATAAATGAAGAAAATAAATAAATACAATACAATATGGTGTTAGAGTCTGGTCTGGTCTATTTATCAGACTCTTACTTAGTCTACCTGTCGGCCTCTTACAACTTAAGTTACTGGACTTGTTATCAGCCACCAACAGGTCTGGTCACACATGGTCTAGCCTAGTGTTCAGGAGATAGGTAATGACTGGTCTGACCGTCTCGTTGTGGGGAACGAGTTGGCAGTTGACATCTAGGTGAAACATTATTAGGTGAAACCTAACAATGGTTTCTAAATTAGTTTCATCATCTGACGACAATATCAGTGATGTCCCCAGCAGCACAATCAATACAGGTTAACTCAAACGAAGTTAGTACATCACAAGTACTGATTTACTAACTGAAAAGAACAGCCCTGGTGAACAATGGTCAGACATGGAGCAGACATGGAGTCCATATATCCATAAAACCGACAACAACAAAAATTAAATTTCTAAGATGAAAGAAGAGTTTTAAGCTTATTGCAAAAATTAGTAATGCTCAAACAAGAATGAAGATAAAGTTGCAGAGTGTTCCATATGGTCGGTGTGGCAAAAGGAAAGGATCGCCTACATGTAGTACTTTTAGTTTAGGAATGGAGAGCAGCCGAGATTTGGGAGATCGAAGAGCTAGAGGCAGTTGATGAAAGGATTATCAGGTTGACACAAGATTAGCAAGATAAGAGGCTTTTCAGAAATTATGAATTTTAAGGTCAATAGCCTATTGATTTATACTTTATTCATTTAGACATATTTCAGCCAGTGAATTAATTTAAGAAGAGTATTTAAATGCATTTGACAATGGCACATAGTTTTGAACACGCTGAAGACGAGTACTGGTAAAAGTTTGAGGATTCAAGTACAGGTAAAAATATGAAAAGAATTTATATAAAATTTAAGAATACTTACTGCTTGAGGATCCTCAGGAGTGAATAATAATTTCTGAAACAAAAAGACATAAATTTAATATTAGATCACAGGAGATAGTAAATGTTTATAACAATCATTTTTTATTCTTTTATTTTACCTTCTTTTATTTGTTTATCTCAAACAATTCCAATCAATAGGTGCAAACAAATATAAATAGAAACAAATTAGAAGATGGCGATCATAAAGAGCCTAGGTTCTGTGAGGTTAACTTAAAAGCAATAATAGTAATCATTCTTTTATATATAAAAAATAAAGTCTAGATTTCGAGCTATATAGTACACTACTACATTGAAAAACTTATTGTAACAAAATCATGGTAGAATGTTCAAACTATATATATGCTATAACAGTGGTACCTAAACTTTTTGGACCAGGGACCACTTATTTTTTTCAGAATGGATCACGGACCCCAGTGCTTAAAAGTGGGAGTTATTACTTCAATAATCCAATATCAGTCAGAATAACAGAGATTATTTTTGTGATACAATGTATAGTTTATAGCGAAGTGTAAGGTTAATATTATCTCGCTAATTTTAAGGATTTTAACTCAGATTTTATTAACCAATTTTATAAGGATAGCATTTTAGTTTTAACTAATTTTAATGGCACACTGTTTATTTTAATAGTATACACATTAACGGTTATATTAAGCATTAATGCTGATTTTATCAGAAAATAAATAAATAGTTTTATTATTGTCAACAACTAATATGGCGACAACGTGTTGTTTTAAAGTTCCAGAATAGGTTTGGCAATTTTAATAAACATGATAGTTTTAACCACTATCATTTGTCACTGTTTTAGAAATAGTTGTAATGTTGACTAACCTGCTGATTAATTAAGTATAACTTAGAATATTAGTTTCACTGCTAGTTGTCTTAGAGCAACCGGGCCTCATGCGACGTGCGTACTGGTCAGACTTGCTCCTTAAATTGCTGGGATATCTTGGGGCTCAAGAAGAGGTACTTCAGGCTCTGTGTGCACTAGCTTATAGTTTTAACTTTAATTGATAGATAACTATAAATAGACTTTGTAGTAATTACTAGATTTAGTGAATTTTAGTTCTAGTTATTCTAAGCATGCCTAATAGGAGATATAGTAGTAAGGTAGGCGGAAAGGGCGGAGGAATTGAAAGCAGTAGTGAAGCAGGTGCGACAAAGGAAATTAGTAGCCAAACGAATTCAAATTTGGGTGATGAAGTGGAGGAAAAGTGTGGGTGTTGTGGAAAAGTGGTTAGGGAAGGTGATACTGCACCTCAGTGTGAGATATGTGACGTATGGTATCATACGGCACGTGTTAGCATGAGCATAGAGACGTATAATAGCCTACAGCAGGAGTCCATACAGCAATGAAATTTACCCAATTTTTCCTCTGTTATGTAATTCACTTAGAACAGGATTACATAGCAAATAAATTGTCACAAGTTAAATTTCATTCGGCGTGCGATCACTTTCAGCAGAAATGCATCACCAATTATTGACAAACGATTTTCAATTTTGAAAAAGTAACAAAATCTGCTATACAATTCTTCATTTAATACAGTTACTCTGATGCATGAATCATATTCTCAGGTATATGTTCAATTGTTCATAAGCGTTTGCTGAGATGCGATGTATTCAAGATCTTGCTGGATAATTGCTGGGTCAAACATTTAAATAGTAAATAGCTCTAGCTTCAATTGAGATGCACCTATTAGTCTAGTCTCATTTCATGAGTATACAAATGCTATCATTGCAGTGAGGCATTGAATTTAGCACAGTAAATTCCTCATTGTCGCCAAGTGCTCGAGGGCCACCAAGAAGGGTCCTGAGGGCCGTATGCGGCCCACGGGCCGCATGCAGCCCACGGGCCGCCGTTTTGCCCAACGCCGCTGTAGCCCATAGCCTTAAGCCTCGCTACCTAGGCCTAGCCGTAAGTAAAGGTAAAGGTTGTGTGCCATATTCGTTTAACCAAATGTAGCGCGAAACTGATCCTGATCCTGAGCGATTTCAGCATACAGGTAACATAGTCATTAATCCGACGGTACGGTCACCAGCCCCACTCTATACAATCCAATTTGGTAATCGGATCATATATACCAGACTTGTGGGAACCTTCTCAATCTTCTGAATTAATTTTCTACTGCATAGTAATTGCTACCAATTATCCGACTCACGGAGGGATGGTGGGCTTGGTTGGCCCGTTGTACATCCGAGATTTTACTCTATTATTGACTTGACCGGGTATCGAAACTCGGACCTCATGCGCAAGTATAGAAGCCGTAAGTTCTTTTACAAAAAAGAAAAAGAACAAGTTTTCACTCGCTCCGCTCGTAGCATTTGAAATGGGTACTGCGAGTGGAGTGAGGAAGTTTTTTTTGGACCCCCTTCAACTCATTATTCACAGTTCGCACACTGAAGAGGCCTCCACTAAGATTGTGCACATGGGCCCCCACCATCATAAATCCGGCCCTGGGTGTGTTATAGGTGTCCATGTTGCTCAGAGCAAGAACAGAATAATCTCTTTAATGCTTTGAAAGAATTACAAAATAAGAGAGTGTTAATAATGGGCGATTTCAATTATCCTAACATAGATTGGAATAACTTAAATTCTGATAGCCTGGGAGAAGAGTTTTTGAATGTTGTACAAGACTGTTGCCTTGTGCAACATGTTTTGGAGGCTACAAGGGAAAGTAATATCCTAGATTTGATTTTAACTTCAGAAGATAATGTAATAGAGGATCTGAAAATTATTGAACCGTTAGGAAATAGCGATCATAATACTATTATGTGTAAATATCTGTGTTCTAATCTTATGTATGAAAGTTCTGATAGCACTAAATTAAATCAAATAGATTTTAAGC